>JAODLD010000101.1:34142165-34153605 GCA_026781065.1 Mormyrops boulengeri | reverse complement strand
TGGATGCAGGCAAAAACAGGATGGCTGAATACCTGTTTGACAAGCACACTTTGAGCAAAAGCAGTTAAAGCTTAAAGCAATGCATTTTCCAGTCATATCTGGCTTAATTGTAACTCGATATTTAAATTGAAAGCTCTTGACAATTTTAATTTATAGTACAATACGGTTTGGCTGCATCTGGTCTGGATTATACGTGTGGTGTTGCCTTGTAGTGCTCTCAAGTCTACTGATGTCCGTGTATCAAACTGAAGAGATCTAATAAACATTTTGAGCTGGATGTGTGCTTGATTTGTCCATTTGGTTGCTTTTATACAGCTGATATGGGAATGATGTTTGAATGCTGAGCTTTTGAAATCAAATAAAAATGCAATACAAAGGCAGTGGATTTTGTACCAGAGCTAGACGTAAGTTTGTTTTTTTTTTTTTTTTTTTTTTCTCTTCGTGGTTGTCTATTTTTTTAAAGAATGTTGGCTACTGTAAGTGTAAAGCTTTGGGTTAACGATCCATTTATTTGGTGCCACTGGAGTACCTTTTTGGATTAATTTAATGACCTAGCAGTGATACTATTACTCTGTATGCTACACAATTCGAACCAGTGACCTTCCTGGTACAGACATACACTCCTAGCCCACAGAACAAGATATTTAAAATGAATTTAATTGCACAGGTAATTGTACTGGGGTGCAATTGCATCCCCTACTGGTCAGATGAAAATGCTATATACACATCCTAAGTTCAATAAAAAATTAATATGTATTGTAAAGTTAGATTTGAAAATATGGTTAGTGTTAATCATTTCAATGTATAATTTGTAAATTATGGTAAATATACAGCTCTGGAAAAAATTAAGAGACCACTCTATTTTTAAATCTGTGTTTAATCCTGGTTCGGCTGGCAGAAGACTACACAGCAGATTGCTTCCAGGTTAAAAATTAAGACAACAGTACCCAATAACAAATTAAAGCAGGAGACACTGTGAGGGACCAGAAACCAGCCAGGTAAAAGGATAAGTTTGTAACAGGCTCCTAGAGAAAAAAGAAACCATTCATCAATGAGAAACAGAAGGGGCAGGTTGCAGTTTACAAAAATGTATATTTTATACAGAAGCATACTATAAATTGAGAAATGAGGGAAACTAAAAAAATACTTTTACAAATTTATTTATCTCACTTAAGCCACGCATGCTGCATGCTTTCCATTCCTAAGAGACAGACATTTTAGACTTTCATATAATGGCAAAAAAGTCAATCAAACAATAGACCTCTTTTTTTTACCAATAAATGCACAAACTTAGCACAAAGTGGTAACTTAACAGTGATGCTAACATTTCTAATGCTAGCCAGAGGATCAATGGTGAATTTTTAAGGGAGACACCCAAACACGTGGCAGGGTCTGCTCAACAACTCCCACACCCTGTCTGCTGTTCCTGCCTGTTTCAAGATGTCCACCATTGTCCCTGTAGCAAAGAGTGTTGCCCTGCTGCCCTGACCCCCATCGTCAGCAAATGCTTCGAGAGACTGGTCAAGGACTTCATCTGCTCCACCCTGCCTGCCACTTTGCACCCATTACAGTTCGCCTATCGCCAGAACAGATACACAGACGATGACATAGCACTGATCCTGCACATTGTCCTCACTCGTCTGGAAACAAAGCTGTTTGAATGCTGCTTGTGGATTCAACATCATCATTCCCTCCAAGCTCGACAGGAAGCTCCGAGCTCTTGGTCTGGACAGCTTTTCCCGTCAGATCGGTGCCAGCCACCTCCTCCACGCTGATCCTCAATTTGGTAGCTCCGCAGAGATGTGTACCGATTCCTCTCCTGTATTCCCTGTACACCCATGACTGTATGGCCTCAATCAGCTCCAACATCATCATGATGTTTGCAAGTGACACGCCGGTGGTGGGTCTCATCTCCAATGGTATAAGAATTTCATGGGAGAGCAAGAAAGCATACACTATATTGCCAAAAGTACTGGGACACCTGCTTTACACACACATGAACTTTAATAACATCCTATTTTAATAATAAGGAGTTGGCCCACCCTTTGCAGCTATAACAGCTTCAACTCTTTTGAAGCTGACAGTTGGCAACTTCTGCACACTGTGCGCCTCAGCATGCGTTGTTCCCACTCTGAGATTTTATGTGGCCTACCACTTTGTGGCTGAGTTGCTGTTGTTCCCAATTGTTTCCACTTTGTGATAATACCCCAAACAGTTGACCGTGGAATATTTAGTAGCGAGGAAATTTCACGAATGGATTTATTGCACAGGTGGCATCCTATTATGGTATCACGCTTGCATTCACTGAGCTCCTGAGAATGACCCATTCTTTCACAAATGTTTGTAGAAGCAGTCTGCATGCCTATGTGCTTGATTTTATACACCTGTGGCTATGGAAGTGATTGGAACACCTGAATTCAATGATTTGGAGGGTGTCCCAATACTTTTGGCAATATAGTGTATGTAGAAATGAAGGAACTCCTTTGTACTTGGAGCACCAGATACTCATTTAGTATCCAGGACATTCAAACAATTGTGGATGAGGGGCAATAAGCTCCAGAAAAATATCAATGACATTAATCTAAGTTTAAAAGTTCATATTTATCTGTTGTTTAAATCATCTAAGCAGTAGCACAAACACTATTTAGTTCTGCTTCCCCAGATAATTGGCTTAAAATAAAACTTCCATCCACCTTCTTCAGAATACTTAAAAAGATTTAACAATGTATACTCTGAGGTTTAACACAGATTGTCTCAACACCTGGCTTAACTACTTCTGGAATTTACACAATCAGAATTATACTGGTTATAATTCAAGCTTTGCACTATTTCCAAATGAATTTGTTTGCACTACTAGTTTGGAAATTTAGCTACAATGTAGACCCAAGTGGGACTTTAGACCTACTCATTAGCCAAATCTCTATGCTACATCTAGGAGAGAGGAAATGTGGAAAAAAGTAATATACCCAAATAAAAAGATTGTGAAATATTGTGACTTTTGTGACATTTCTCAACATAAAAAATGGCAACAATTTACATTAACTGCACCTTCATAATGCATTTGTAATGCATTCATACAGCATTAACAAGCAGCATGTAAGTATACCTTAACATCTTTAAGCATTCCATTCATTTATTTCTGTAAATAATTTAATAATTTAATTTCTGTAAATTCTATATATAATTCTGCCCATTTCATGTCTACACAGGTGTTTATTATTATTATTATTTTATTATTATTATTATTGTACCATTATGCCAGCCATTATGGTTGAGATAAATGATGAGGGAGGGAATAATCTGTATTCAATCACTAGGTGATGTTTATTGTACCTTTACCATTCACTCCTGCAAACACACACACACTGCCCACTGCGTGGGTCGTCCCGACTACCAACACCACACACGGTAGGCACACACACATCACTGTTTACAACAATTAACACTAAACATGACACTATTCGGCAACACAATAACAACACAAGACATGACAATTGCACCAAACTATTGACACTATTTCCATCCACCTATTCCGCTCCAGCTCATTGCGCTGCCCCATGGGTAGCCCCAATGGTACAATAATAATAATAATAATAATATAAAATTATTTAAAACAATACAAAAGATTTATACAGCACATTTATATAGTGCCACATTGAACTATGACTGATGTTTGATATATGTACTGCTATTTTGTCTGTGTCATGCAAAGCAGGACAAATGACTCGAGAGGCAGGCATTTGGTGAAACAAAATGGGTTTCATTGAACTGATAACACATGGGGACTTGAAATAAACCAGATCACGAGGGATCAAAGCGAGGAAGAGAACAGGGGCAGACACAGGCAGATAGGAGTGATGCTAATGACTGGACTAGCGAGGATGAGATAAACAGGTATTTAAATACAGAGACTAAAGCAGGACAACAAGCAAGAGGTGTGGCCCATCAGGACCATGTGAGGGAGGAGACAGGAGGATCAGGCAGATGTGGCGGGCAGGATGTGACAGCCTGTCACAACATCTGAAATAAGAACCAGCTTCATCTTATACCCTGTTTATGTCTTGTTGATGATATTTTATATTTTCATCTCATAAGCACTTATTAACATGGTATATAACAATTCCAGCTTTGAGCTGTTGTATAAATTGTCCATGTGTGAAAGAACATGTTTTAAAATACTGCTGTTCTAATGTGAATTTGTACATACAGTGCCCTCCAAAATGTTTAAGACAAAGCCATTAGCCTGTGCCAACCACCATTACATGGGTTTATTTCCCTAGCTGTCATACCTCTCAAAGTTTAACCAACATGGCAGTGGGACAGTGGTTGGTGGAGCACCTTTAGGGACCACTGGAGCTTCGAGATCCCCCACTAATTTAGCCTGAGGTCATGAGACCATGGGATGTCACGAGGAGGCATAGTAGAGGTCTTGGTGAGGAAGAGGCTATATACTGACCTCAGAAAACCTATTGCTTCCTGGACCCTGACTAGAGCGGTCAGCGGCAGAAGCCAAGGAGGGAGACTGCAGGTGTCCCTACATGTTCTGTAGTGGCTCACACAGCAGATTGCACTAGATGCATCACAGCACCCTGTTAATGGAACACCCAGGCAGCCCACACATACACACACACAGACACATACACATACAGCTCTGGAGAAAAATAGGAAACCACAGCACAATATTTTGCTCCATTCATTTATCAATTTATGGGTGTGCAATAGCAGCCTGGTTCTTCTCCTTCTTATTAATGAAGGGCTTCTTCCTTGCTTTATGGTCCTGCTTCTAGGAGCCTGATGCGAACTGTCCTAGCAGTGCACTTCACACCTGCACTTAATGTTTCCCATTCTTTTTGAAGGTCACTTGATGTCATTCTCCGATTCATGAGAAACTGTCAGATAAGTTAACAGTCATCTCTGGCATTAGAAAGTCGATTCCACCCTTTAACTGCTGGTTTCTGGTCATTCCCAGTGTCTCCTGCTTCACCTTGTTCTTGTGCAGTGCTGTCTTACGAATTTTGAACATGGAAGCAACCTGCTGCTCAGTGCAGCCTTCAGGATTAAACCAGGATTTAAAAATGTAGATTTGTTTAAAAATACATACATGCAAACATACAGAGAAAGTGAGAGAGAAAACAAACAGGAATGAGAGTCAAACCCTCAGGTAAACCCAGAACAGAGAATCTCTCAAGGACCAATATCTGCATTACATCTATTTATAGTGGTTATTTAGAGAAAAGGCAGAAAAGCAGAAAGAAGTGAGTAGTGACTGTCATGCATGTGTAAATTAATCTGAGAGAAGTACAGCCGATGAGCTGCTGGCAGAGTGAAAGAGATTAAGCCAAGCACCAGTATGTGGTAGCAATTGGACTGTGCTTCTTTGGTGTTGGGGGAGGGTATATCAGTGATATAAAAAGGCAGAAAATGCACGAGTCGGGAAAGAATAAAGGAGGAAAAGGAGTTTCGCCATTTTTTTGTATCCAGTACCAGAAAGTAAGGTGGGAATATCTA
This sequence comes from Mormyrops boulengeri, assembly GCA_026781065.1. Classification (NCBI taxonomy): domain Eukaryota; kingdom Metazoa; phylum Chordata; class Actinopteri; order Osteoglossiformes; family Mormyridae; genus Mormyrops; species Mormyrops boulengeri. The sequence goes on along the minus strand of JAODLD010000101.1, from coordinate 34,148,097 downwards.
ACTGGTAAGTTGTGTATTGTGATGTAAGAGTATCATAATTGTATTTGCTGATCTTTTCGATGATTGCAAGTTATCTTTTCAGACATCTTTGGAAATACTACAGGACAATAGCACTTTAGAAAAAAAATGGAAGAAAAGCTTTTTTCCCCAACCCAAATTTTAACATTTTCAGGTTTTAGTGTGGATGTTTTCAAAGATGGCTAAAGATGGAATTCAATGCAAGTTACCAACATTAGCTTCCTTAGCTACTTACCTGATGTAAAATGGTTTCAATAAATTGTGAAAAAGTACAATAACAGAACACAGTTTAGTGTAATGAATTTGTATGACTTATGAACCAAATGTTTTTTGTAAATTTAAATATACAACCATCCCCTAAATATCTGAAAATGTCTGATAACTAATGAAAGATTTCAAATCAAATTCTTTCTTATTTGGGCTTTTTAGGTTTTTTTTATTATTTGTCTGTTAAATAGAAACTTTAAAAAATATTATTTATCAATATCTTAAACCTGTGATGGTGCCGATTGTGGAGTTTGGTGTTTGATTAAAAATTCCTTTGTGGCCTTTGCGGTGTTTAGTTCAGTGAAGCTGAATATTCTCTGTGCTTAACTTGATATGTTTTATATATGTTTTGTTTGTTTCATAACACATTATGATGCACACTCCAGTGGCCTCAAACCCATCATATCTCTTGATAAACCAACAAGCTCCTAGAGCAGAATTTATGTTTGCTGTGATTCTCCACAGTGGCAACAAACTCTGTGGTAGGGGGAGGAGCTTTCATCAGTCAGGACAGGGAGGAGTCACACTGTCCTTATTTATTTAAGCTTTAGGATTTTTGGATTAATTTCCACATGGATTTTGTTACATTAGTGGAGAGACAGGCAAGGACAACGTGGTGGTGTATTATGGGAATGGAGAATAACAGAGTGTCAAGGGGATTGGGGTCAGCCATATCGCACAGCTGGCTTATAATTTCATTTTTCCACACCATCAACATGTGGGACAAGCTATCCAGTGAGAAGAGAGAGAAAGCAAACACAAGACAAGTGAAAGACCATTACTAGCAAAGAATAAGAAGGAAGCAAAAGGCAGAGTAATTGAAGAGAGAATTACATATCAAAAAAATGAGGACAAAAGATATAAGGACAAAAAATGATCCAAAGAGGTTCTCTGCTACTGTATCCTTCAGTGAGGTACTCAACTGAAAATTCTACAGGAAAAATATACAGCTGTCCAAATGAGAATCAAATAGGATATTCACCTTGGATTAGTTTTAGGCAGGCAATGAAATGTTAACAGGACCCTATGCTTTTCCGGTTCTTCCCTTTCGTTTATTGTGTTAGGGAGCTTTATAGACATATAAATGGTCTGCAATGTCTTAAGGCCCAAAGTACACACCAAAGGGATTAACTCTCACTACAGAAACCACTCTTCTCTAATCTGCTTGAAACACTTACTTCCGTTACATGGTTAGGTCACTTCGTAACACAATTTATTGGCTGACTACCTGCAAGGATCTGTATGCAAACTGCAAGACAGGGGCAGATCATGTAGGGCAAGCTGACCAAACAGATAAGCTGACCAAACAGAGCACATTGGGTTCAACAGGGGTGAGGCTTAAAGGTCTAACAGAGTATTTCAGATAGAGTTATGGACAGAGTGAATAGAGATGCCCAATATGAAAAAAATAAAGTGTTTTGGAACATTGAAGCATGCAAATCTATTCTAGTAGACCTCAAAAATAAAATTATGAATAGTGCAAATGAGCATACTGTATAAAGTCCCCTTTAATAATTTGTTTTAATGGTAGATAAAGTGATTTTTCTTCAGCCGAACTGCAATGCAGTGGACCAAGTTAGAACTCCGGGCCCGAAGGGAGGCTGACTCATCTGAACCCAAGCCGTCAGCAGCACCAGACCCAGAGCCCAAACCTCCAGTTCTAGCACCATCAGTTCCAGCCTCACCTGTGCACCTCCACCATGAATTTAGTGACATCAAGAACAAGTTTATGAATGAACAGGGCCGGACGCCAGGTAAGCGCCGATCTCATTTACCCATACTGGTTAAGCTTATTACCCTGAATAAGGATGCCTTTGATTGTGCATCTGTGGAGTACCCATCCAAGTTTCCAAAAACAATTGTGACTGGAAATCACGCTTAAGGTGTGATTGTGTGTGTGAGTGTGATGAAATTAATACTGTGTTATATATAATGATATCTGTCTTTTTTCAGTTCCTCTGTGGGCAGTAGGAGCTATCCTAGTTGTACTCCTGGCTTTAGTAGCTTGTGTTATCTTCTGTATTGTTAAAAAGTGCTTGAGCAAAAAAAAGAAAGCAAAGAAGGTTCGAGAGAGGAAAATTGGCTGCAGGAGGAGGGGCGACAGAGAAAGAGATGGCGAGGGTGGCAATAAGGTAAAAATGACAAGGAGAAAAGAGAAGAGGAGCCAGCTTTTGTACGGCTACTATATACACTATAACAATAGTACTTTATGATGACACGTACTGTCCAACAGGATGAAGGAGATAAGAAAGAGGGAGAAGGAGAGGAGAAGGAACAAGAGAAATTGGGTAAGCTGGAGTTCTCCTTGGACTACAACTTTACAGAGACCCAGGTATGTTTCTGTCTGTTTGTGCCTTGATTGTCATGTCATTGTTTTTTTTACCTTAATGTCATAATGTGTGTCTTCACCTGGCTTATGTAAAATACTTTATTTGTTGCTAGTATATCTAGGAAGTCTCAATTTTGTAAATTCTCTCTTTCCTACCCTCCTCTCTTTTAAACCAGTGATTATATACCTTTCCTTTCCCTCCTCAACCAGTATCACTGTATATAACAGTCACTGTATATACAGTAACAGTCACTGTCCTCCTCCACTCTAGCTGATAGTGGGGATACTCCAGGCTCAGGAACTTGCCGCAATGGATATGGGGGGAACATCAGACCCCTACGTTAAGGTCTACCTGCTCCCTGACAAGAAGAAAAAGTTTGAGACTAAGGTGCAGCGCAAGAACCTGTGTCCTGTCTTCAATGAGACCTTCACCTTCAAGGTCTGTGCAATAATCTTGTGTCTGATATTATGGCTGTTGTACCTGGGTCAAATATTTATAAAGTTTTCAAAGTTGCAAAAAAAAAACCACAATTACAATTCCCTAAAAGCCTTTTTATGCTCATTGGAGTGTCACCTATGCCCCCCATATTACTAATATTTAAGAATAAAGTGTCACAGATACATCTCAAAATCTGTAGAAGATTTTTCACAGAACTTTTCTGCCTTACAGTGGAAAAAATGGAAAAATATATTGTTACTATCCCTCTCCATGAATTGTCACCTTATCGTGGTGGAGGGGTTTTTTCATGATCCTAGGAGCTATGTAGTTGGGGGCAACTGCCCCTTGTAGGATCTCCTAAGGCAAATTTGTCCTAGGTGAGTGGCCAGACTAAGTGCGGTTCAAAAGACTTTTGTGATAATTATTATAAAGGACCATGTTAACCTGCCTGAATTGGGGAGACCATGGCCTCGTCCTGGAGCCAGGCCTGGGGCGGGAGTTCGAGAGCAAGCACCTGGTGGCCGGGCCTCCACCCATGGGGCCTGCCCAAGCGAAGCCTGAAGACATAACATGGGCCTGCCCTCCCCTCCACAAAATGCAGTGGGAGCCATGGGAGTCAGATGTAATGTAGACAGGGTGGCAGTCGAATGCTGGGGCCTCAGTGAACTGATTGTTGGCTACTGGCTCTTGGTACATGGATTGTAACCTCTCTAGTGGGAAAGGAGCCTGAGCTGGTGTGGTTGGTAGAGAGATATTGACTAGATATAGTTGGACTAACCCCAATGCACAGCTCAGTCTCTGGAACCCCTGGAGAGGGGCTGGACTGTATTCCATTCTGGAGTTGCCCATGGTGAGAGGTGCTGGCCAAGGGTGAGGCTACTTATAGCCCCCCGGTTTGGTGTCAATGCATTGGAATCCACCCTGGTGAATGAGAGGCTTACCTCCCTTTGACTTCAAGTCAAGGGATGGGCTCTGACTATTGTCTGTGCATATGCATCGAGCACCAGTTCAGAGTATCCAGCCTTCTTGGAGACCTTGGAGGAGGTGCTGGAAGGCACCCCTCCTGGGGACTCTCTTGTTCTGCTGGGGGACTTCAATGCTCACGTGGGCAATGACAGTGAGAACTGGAGGGGTGAGATTGGGAGGAATGCCCCCCCCCAATCTGAACCTGAGTGGTGTTTTGTTATTGGACTTCTGTGCTCACCACAGATTGCCCATAATGAACACCATGTTCAAGCATAAGGGTGTCCATATGTGCACTCGGCACCAGGACACCCTAGGCCGCAGTTCAATGATCAACTTTTTGGTCATGTCATCGGACTAGCGGCCGCATGTACTGGACACTCGGGTGAGGAGAGGGGCGGAGCTATCAACCGATCACCACCTGGTGGTGGATTGGCACCAATGGTGGGGGAGGAAGCTGGTCAGGCGTGGCAGGCCCCAGCGTATAGTGAGGGTCTGCTGGGAACATCTGTCAGAATTTCCTGTCAGAAGGAGCTTCAACCTCACCCATGTCCCGGGGGAGGCCGGGGACATTGAGTCTGAATGGGCCATGTCCCGCGCCTCCATTGTGGAGGTGGCTAACCGGAGCTGTGGCCATAAGGTGGCTGGTGCCAGCTTTAGCGGCAATCCCCGAATCTGCTGGTGGACACTGGCAGTGAGAGATGCCCTCAAGCTGAAGAAGAAGTCCTATCGGGCCTTTTTAGCCTGTGGGACTCCAGAGGCAGCTGATGAGTACCGGAAGGCCAAGTGGAATGCGGCTTCGGCGGTCACTGAGGCAAAAACTCAGGTGTGGGAGGAGTTTGGCGAGGCCATGGAGAACGACTTCTGGACAGCTTCGAGGAGATTCTGGTCCACCATCTGCCGGCTCAGGGCAGGAAAGCGGTGCAACATCAACACTGTTTATGGTGGGCATGGGGTGCTGCTGACCTCAACTCAGGACGTTGTCAATAGGTGGAAGGAATACTTCGAAGGCATCCTCAATCCCACCAACACCCCTTCCAATGAGGAAGCAGAGTCTGGGGCGGAGATCGCTGAGGTAATTAAAAAGCTCCTCAGTGCCTGGACCCCGTGGGTAGATGAGATCCACCTGGAGTTCCTCAAGGCTTTGGATGTTGCAGGGCTGTCCTGGTTGACACGCATCTGCAGCATTGTGTGGACATTGGGGGTGGTGCCTCTGGAGGGGCAGACCGGGGTGGTGGTCCCCCTCTTCAAGTAAGGGAACCGGAGGGTGTGTTCCAACTATAGGAGGATCACACTCCTCAGCTTCCCTGGTAAGGTCTATTCGGGGGTCCTGGAGAGGAGGGTCCGTCGGATTGTCGAACCTCGGATTCAGGAGGAGCAGTGTGGTTTTCACCCCTGGCTGTGGAACAGTGGACAAGCTCTATACTCTCGGCAGGGTCCTGGAAGGTGCATGGGAGTTTGCCCAAGCAGTCTACATGTGCTTTGTGGACTTGCAGAAGGCATTCGACCATGTCCCTCGGGGAGTCCTGTGGAGAGTGCTTTGGGAGTATGGGGTGCTGGGCTTCCTTATAAGGGCTGTTCAGTCCCTGTACGACCGGTGTCAGAGCTTGGTCCGCATTGTCGGCATTAAGTCGGACTCGTTTCCAGTGAGAGGTGGACTCCGCCGGGGCTGCCCTTTGTCACCGATTCTGTTCATAACTTTTATGGACGGAATTTCTAGGCGCAGCCAGGGCGTTGAGGGTGTCTGGTTTGGTGACCTCAGGATTAAGTCTCTGCTTTTTGCAGATGTTCTGTTGGCTTCATTGGACTGTGACCTTCGGCTCTCACTGGAGTAGTACACAGCCGAGTGTGAAGCGGCTGGGATGAGAATCAGCACCTCCAAATCCGAGACCATGGTCCTCAGCCGGAAAAGGGTG
>JAODLD010000101.1:34069938-34091806 GCA_026781065.1 Mormyrops boulengeri | reverse complement strand
GAACAGAGCCCTTTTCTTCCTTACTTTATTTTTAATTTCCTTGGTAAACCACCTTGGTTGCAGTTTTCTAGATTTAGATTTACTAGATACACCTGTTCTGTGAAGGCCTCAGTGGTTTGTTAGAGAACAGTAGTGAACCAACGGCCTGAACTCATTTTTTGAATCAAACACTCTTTCGGTCAAACCCCAAACACTGTTCGGGTACTTAGACACAATTTGCAACTCATCCTCTCTGTTTTTTTGCTAAACTTTACACACATTCCCTGTTGTAATATGTATTTTTGTTTTGGATCTAATTTATGGAGTGTGGGTAGATGTCTTCATCTGGTAGTGAAACTGTATTATTTATGGAGAGTGGTTGTAAGGTGGTATTTCCGGTTCTGTTGGGTAAGTCCTGCCTGTCTGTTTAACTGAAAAACTAAATATAGACGTTAGCGGCAGCTCCCGTCAGCTCTACCCCTGAAAAGTATGCATGCTGAGTTAAGTCTGTTACACCATTCCCTGGTGGTCGTTGGCTTAGTCATTAAGAAGTTACCACACATTTTGCCAACGAGGTGAAAAGATTTATTTACATTTTCCCCCACACAAGAAGTGTACCTGCAAGATGGCTACTTTCGGGGCTGTCGGTGAATTCATGGAAGGAACCAAGGACTGGACAGAGTACAAGAAATGGTGGGGACACTTTTTTTCTCGGCAAATGGAATTACTGAGGGGGATAAGAAGTGCTCCATTCTTCTGAGTGCGTGCAGTGCTAAGACGTTTAAGCTTATAAGAAATTTAGCTATGCGGCGAAAACCGGGAGAATCATGAAGTAACATGGCAACTGTTGTACACCATGTCCTTGTTCATGGGATGACAATGAGGCAAGCTGGACAAAGAGTTCAACCCAATTTGAGCAGGTTCCCTGTAGCCGGCATCATAAGGACATTCAGAGAAGTGAACAGGTAATTGTTCCTTGCTGTACAGCATTTGACATACAGTATACTATACTGTAAGTACTGTAATGGTCATTACAATACTGTTTCTGGCTGCATATGTTTGTAAGTACATTGTCACCTCTGTAGAATTGAAGCACGACCAAATGACAGTGGAAGGACTGCTCTTTTCTCCCAACAACAAGAAGCACTCATTGCTGACATGGTGCTTCAAAATAATCCTATCTGACTCCATGAAATCTGGCAGAGTGATTGAAGACCATGTCAGCTCTGATGGAATCAACAGTGTGTCTCTGTCAGCTATTGACCATGTCCTCCAACACAGCAGACTTAGCATGAAACAGGTGTACAGAGCACCCTTTGAGCGCAACTCTGCAAGATATCAGTTTGTGCAAGTAAGTGTAACCTACACATACTTTCAGCACTGATGATTCCAGTACAATTCTATGGTGATGGGCTTACTGTTACTGTAGGTTAGTAGTTGCAATTGCTACCTTTACAGTACAGTGAACTATATTGTAATGTACGTAAATCTGAAGTGCATATGTCAGGGGACTAGCTAGATCCCACTCCTTACTATAGGCAGGTACTAAAACCCCAAACCACAGAACATTAAAATGGTAACTGATTTATTAAATAAAAAAGGGATAAAAAGCCAGGAGTCATATATTCCAAAGCTCGCAAACCCACAGCAACCAAACGAGCAGGCAAATCTAATACAAACCACCACACCACTACACGAAAAAAAAAAAGAAATCAAAACACACACCTACAAAAGAAAAGCTATTTACATGGGCCCATAATAAAACATATAAAATGTATCTGAAGGTGCAATTGACAGGAAGTCCACAATCCGCCGCTTGTCACTGCGATAGCTCCAATCTTCTTCAGGGCGGACCAATCGGACAACTCCTCGATGCACGCCGCTCATCGGGCACTTCAAAGAGAAACCAATGAGGAAAAGGGGACAGGGCAATAAATAGCCAGACCGGCCACCGCTGATACCCACCCGCACCCAACAAAGAATACAAATGTTCCTTTAAAACACAGGATCACCGGGCAATTAAATCACATCGGGTCCCGCTACCGATCGTCTATCCTGGATCCCACTCGCTCCGTCCGTCCATTTCTTCTCCTCATGTCTCTCACACACTCTCCAATATACTTTAATCGATAAATCAATTAAGTAATCACACATGCAAATAATCACAAATTTAACAAAAGCCACACAAAATCAAAAACACAGCACACAATCCAATATAAATAAAACACACTCCAGTTGAAAAAAGAAACCAAATCAAATGTCCCTTTCCTTCTCCCTCACATTGCCTGACACATATACTGTGACTACGCTATTGAGGTCTGTCTTTTTGTATCACTTACTGTAGTAAACCACTTACCTATTTTTTTGAAAGTGTTTGCACTGGATTCCATGGAAAGGCCCCATGAATACATTTTCATAGATGAAGCAGGATTCAATCTTGCAAAAAGGAGGCGGAGAGGCAGGAACATAATTGGTCAACCTGCCATTGTGGACGTCCCTGGCCGGCGTGGTGGCAGTGTCACCCTTTGTGCAGCCATAAGTAACTGGGGGGTACTCTATCGTCATGCAAACCTGGGGCCATATAACACCAAACATCTCCTTACATTGCTTTAACGTTACTTGAGATTTAGAAGATTAGGTCCTTTTAACTGCCAAACCCAGTATCCATTGCCAAGGTCTTACTTCTTTACGTTGCTCCCACTCATGATTGTGGCCCAAATAGTATTGCACCTTGTGGGTCGTCTGTCCTGTTTGTAATTTTCATGAATAGCATAGCAAAGTGCAGGTGTGATCGAAAGGGTTTCCTGAATGGGGGGCCTAGAGAATGTGTCACTAGTTTAAGACTAGCAAGTTTCAATGTATAATTTAAGGTACACTTTACACCCAACCTTACGGTCGTGCTTAGCTGGTGCAACCCACTGCAGTGGTATAAAGTACCTAAGTACATTTACTCAAGTAAATTTCAAAATACTTGTACTTTACTTCAGTATTTTAATTTTAACCTTTGAGTACATTTATCTGGAAGCTTCAGTTAATAGTTGCTTTACAAAAGATTAGGGCTTTAAACCCTATCATGATATAATGAATGAGGTGTGAGCCAAAAGGGGTACTATCTAAGGCAATAGCCGTTATATTGCCTTAATTAAATTCAGATAGATGCAAGAAAACCCCCAAAATGGGACCCATCCATCCATCCATTTTCTGAAACCACTTAATCCCAACTGGGGTCGCAGGGGGGACCAGAGTGTACCCCAGGACCAAGGCAGGACCCAACCCTGGGCAGGTGACAACACTCACACAACTACAGGGCCAATTGACTCACCAAACAACCTATCCTGGACACTTTTGGACCATGAGAGGAAACTGGAGCCCTCGACAAAAACCCACATGAACACAGGGAGAGCGTGCAAACTCCACACAGAAAGGACCCGGGACCAAACCCAGGACCTTCTTGCTATGTTATATTCTAAATTTCAAGCTAGCCAGCAAAATAACGGACAACTGAAACTGATTTATAATACAAACCCCCTTTACTAATTTACTGAAAAGGCCATACAACGATTCATTCACTTCCTCCCTTTTCTTTTGCATGCTGGTATATCTGCATGGTATTATGGGTAATGAAGTTCAAGCAACATTGTATTAACTTATGTTCCATCTATCATCAAATATTCAATTCAGTATAGTTATATAATGAAATAATTATGCATATTAAATCATCAGACAGAAGTAATATATTATAACTAAACAAATAAGCAACTTTAAATATATAGTTGCAACATGCTATGAGGCAGCAGTGCTAACCACTGTGCCATCATGCTGCCTAAATGCAACCCTATGTTAGCAAATATTTTCTTCTTCTTGGCTTCAATGTCTACTCTTCTTTTTGCCTCCTTATCTTCTTTCCTTTGCCGGTCTTCATGTTTAAATAAACTATAACGTTACTTGAGATTTAGAAGATTAGGTCCTTTTAACTGCCAAACACAGTATCCATTGCCAAGGTCTTACTTGTTTACGTTACTCCCACTCATGATTGTGGCCCAAATAGTATTGCGCCTTGTGGGTGGTCTGTCCTGTTTGTAATTTTCATGAATAGCACATCAAAGTGCAGGTATGGTTGAAAGGGTTTCCTGAATGGGGAGCTTAGAGATTACATGTTTACTATTCTCAGATGTCATGCTTTTGGCCTCTTGCAGTCAGAACCTCCAGGACACACTCATTATTCTAAGACAAGTGTAAAGTATCAGGGATGAGAATCAGCACCTACAAATTGAAGGCCATGGTAAAGAGTGGATTGCCCCTTTCATGTTGGGGGCAGGGAGAGTCTGCACTTAGTGAAGGAGTCCTAAGTACATTGGGATCTTGTTCATTATTTATGACAAAGGGGAACATGAGATTGACAGGTAGCTCAGTCCAGTGACTGCAGTTTTGTGGGCAATGAAGAGGTTTGTGGTAGTAAAGCAGAAATATATAAGTTATATGATGAGATTTGCGGTTCACCAGTCAATCTATATCCCTATCCTGATCATGAACAGAAAAAACAAGTTAGTGAATACAAGCTGTCCAAATAGTGTTTCTCTTCAGGGCTGCTGGATTTACTGTTTGTGACAGTGTGTGGACTGTGACGTAAAATCAACGCACATCTAGGCTGCCATACAGACACAAACACTGTAACTGCATATTTTATCTGAATTTGGACCGAATCAAGACCCAACACCTGCAATATGTACAGATAAGATCACTGCAACCTCACACTGTAATACTAGGTTATGATGGAAGTAAACAATATGAACATGCTTACCTCCGGCCTTTCTTCCTAGAGAATATTTGAACTTGATGCCAGTGACCAGCCACATGAATATATCTTTCTTGATGAGGCTGGATTTAACCTCACCAAAAGAAAAAGAAGAGCCTGCAACATTATTAGGCAGCAGGCTATTGTGGAAGTTCCTGGGCAGCGGGGAGGAAATGTGACCATGTGTGCAGCCATAAGTGAACACGGGAATCTCCACCATCATGCCATTTGTAAATTTCCTTGATCATCTTTTTGAAAATGTTGAACAACAACAACAAAATGAGACTGGAAGGGCAGAGCTGTCACAATACATTGTGATTTGGTACAATGTCAGTTTCCACAGAGCTGCAGCTGTACATTACATAACTGGTTCACTGATCATCCCAGGTTTTCTAATTTGTTCCTGCCAGCATACTCCCCATTTCTCAACCCCACAGAAGAATTATTCTTGGCATGGCAGTAGTACATTTATGACCAGAACCCCTATGAAGCAGGGAATCATCTGTGGCCCATGGAGGAAGCCTGTGGGGATATCTGTCATGCTCCACTCGTCCTACCCTCTCGTCGACCACGCCCCCTCATTAACCTCGTGTGGATTTCCCGTGTTCAGCTGTTTCCGGTTGCTGTTGTTAGATCAGTGTATTTCAGTCCACGTTCGAGTATATTTCCCCAGTCCTGTCATTAACGTTACGTGTGTTTTGGAGTGTGTTACCCCATGAATAAATTCCTTTGTTCGTGTCCACATCTTCCTTCACCTGCTTCCCTGTGCCGGACATGACAGAATGACAGGACTCCAAAGGAAGACACCTCCCTTGACCGAGGGGCAGTACCTCAGTCTAAACAGATGAGGTCCTTTACCATTGCGCAAAGAGGTAAAGGGCGACCCACTGGCTTGATCACTCGCCTACCGGAGCAGGGACATATTAGAAACGATGTCCCTGTACGAAGACATACACCTCACAGACGAGGTGCGCGAAAGTCTGTGGCAGCTCAGAAGAGGGGTGGTGGAGGCGAATTTGCGTCAGGTAGCCCTAGACAGCAGACTCCCCTTTGGTCTGCGGTCTGAGCTGTCCAAGGTGCCCCAGACTCCATCACTAGCAGCAGCGAGCAAGAAGAAAAGGAGCCAAAAAAACTGAAGGCATGAAGACGTGCAGGAAATCTTCCTGGGGGCTGTCTCGGTCTCTGCTGCCTCCCCTGCTGCGAGTCGGGAGGAACCCCTCTCAATTCTGAACCCTGTGGTGTTTGCGTCAGATGACACCACCGCTGCTTCGCCCAAGCGGGCGCACAATGACCGCATCGACGCCGCTTTGCGGCCAGCACCGGCGGCCTGCCCCTTCCTGGGAACACGCCTGGCCCTTAAAGGGGCAAGGGGGCTTGTGGATGCCATTCCGAGAGTCCCCAATGGTCCTTAAAGGGGCATGCCCGCTGCCAAGGCACGAACCCTTGCCACCTCCCGTGGTTCCAGTGCCGGCGTTTCCTGCAGCGCCCCCTGTGGTTCCTGTGCCTACAGTACCCCCTGTGGTTCCTATGCTTCTGCCGCTGCCCGAGGTTCCTGTGCCCGCAGCGCCCCCTGTGGTTCCTGCAGGTTTTGAAGAAAACAGATACATTCATTAATCACATTACATTAATCACATTTCTGCCATTTGGCAAGCACTACATAGCCCTGTACGCTCGCACGGCAAGACTGAAGAACAGTTTCTACCCCTAAGCTGTCACACTGCCAAACACACTGGGCCCATCCTCCCCACTCACAGCAGCACCAGACAGAATTGTGACTTAGCCACACCACAGTCATCAGGCACTACACATGCCGAAATATGCATTTTTATTGTTTCGACTCCTAGCTATCACTCAATCACCCATTTTGACTTTATGATTATGCTGCTATCAAGCTTATCCTAGTACCATAATTGTGTCCCATGTAGTTCATTAGAACGTGCAATATTGCTGTTCATGATCATTACCCTGCACTCTCAACTAATGCCGTTATCAGGTGCAATTATTATCACATGTGCAATAAGTCATGTGCAATATTCTTCCGATACTTTTATATGTGTATTGTAATTGCTATATGCTATTTATTTGATTTTATTTTATTCTTCTTTTCCCTTAAATTTTCTTTAGCTAGTACAGTTTTTATAGAGGCTTCTACTATAAGATCCAAACATCATATTGTAACTCATACACTGACAATAAAGATATTGTATATTTCGAATTATATCAAATATTGGGGTGAGAGCTCAGTCATGGGAGGACCATGCTGGCCCTTATGAGGCCTCTGTGTGGAATTGAAGGGCGGGGGGGGGCACTAAGAACGCTGATGATCTGTTTCACAGTCATGAGGGACTTTTAGTTGTCCCTCTGCCACTGGTTGACACTTTGATAATGGACTGTCATGGTCTTCACCATTGCGCAAAGAGGGAGGTGCTACGGAAAAATAAAAAACATGATCTATGAATTGAAGTTGTACATGAGGAATAAAATAATAAATAAATTTATTTATTTATATTATATTTATTATTTAGATGCAGGTCAACACACAGGAATGTTTTGATTGGTGATATAATACAGTATGTGGAGAGGTTGGCAGCAAGTCGTTATGAAAGGAGCTGTGATTATTCCTGCTCTATTACTAACCCTTTGCTGTGTAGCTCCTTTAAGGTGGACTCTAGGGAGCAGAGCACTGTCTTGACATGCGACAATATCTGCTATGTCGAAGGTGGTGGGAGAACCATTCAGAGCAGTAAGTTCCTGGACTAACCTGGAACCAGACAGCAACACAGAGGTCATTAACAAGGTCCTACTCACACAGAAGTCAACCTGTTTCTGCCATGAGTACATCATGAAGGAACCGCTGGGGTGCAGCTGCCTACTGTGATGGCCTGCACAATCAGAATCATGAGGAAGTGTATGTTATGGACGTTGGACTGCAGCATTATCAGATAACCTCTTAGTTATCTTTGTGTGTGAAATATATACACTTACATATTGAGATTGTATTAGACGGTGTATTCTTGTTAGATTATGTAGATAACAAAGTGTGTATAATATATCTTAGGGATATTATATGCCATTATATAGGGAATTATTATATGCCAGTCTGCGCCTTTGGCGGGTTGGGAGTGGGATTTCCCTAAAGCTAGGGTTTACTGCACTCCTTCCTAGGCTGTAAGTTGGCTTAGAAGTTTTTAGCCTTTGATGTATGAAAAAAACAACTTATCACTATTTTGAAGGCGCAGAAAATTCTGTTCTGGGGCTAAGCATCTTGGGACCAGCAGGTCCAAAAGACTATGCTTGGAAAATCCCTGTGACGAATATCTTGATAAGAGATATGAAAAGTGTATAAGAATCAGTGTAATTCGCAATGGGACACACTGCTGCAGGGAATCCAGCCATGGTTTTAACTTTGATAAGAACATAAGAAATTTACAAACGAGAGGAGGCCATTCGGCCCATCAGGCTCGTTTGGGGAGAACTCAACGAATAGCTCGGAGGTGTTACAAGGGGGCAGTGTGTGTCTCAGTGGGCTAAGCCTGTGTGCCTGTAATCCGAAGATTGCCGATTCAAATCCAGCCTCAGCACATCTGCAGGTCCTTGAGCCCCTGGGCACCCCAACAGGTGTCTGCCCTTCACAGACAACTTACTCTGCAAAGAGCAAGTTGAGGGAGCCATAAAAGAGAATTTCCCCATAATAATAATAAATCAGATTTAGCCTGCACTACACTAAGAGGAAGACTATTGCATGCTCTAACTACACACTGCATAAAGTAAAGAAGTGCTTTCTCAAATCTATTTTAAAATGTTCTCCTGCTAATTTCCTCCTATTGCCACAAGTTCTAGTATTTAAACTAATATTGAAGTAACTATTTGGCTAAACAGCATCCAGACCAGTTAGAATGTTATATACCTGGATCATGTCCCTCCTTAGTCTCCTTTGCTCAAAGCTGAACAAATTCAGCTCAGCTAACTACTGCTCATAAGCCATTCCTCTAAGATGAGGAATCATATTTATAGCCCTACGTTGAACCCTTTACAAGGCAGCAATGTCTTTTTCAAGGTATGGTGACCAAACCTGCACACAATATTCTAGGTCAGCTTTTTGCATTTGTTTCCTAAACTTAGTCATTCCCTCAGGGACATACACAGAGGATATTTACTGCTTGCCGCTCCCTTCCTTATACTTCTAACTGTAAGTGGCTGTGTACTGTCAGAGCTTCAGTAGTAATTAAAATTGGCACCCACACAGCAAAAATTCAGGCGTTCGGCATAGTTCTGCTTTATCTGTCCTCTCCAAAACACACAGAAATAGGAAGTCCAGACCAGACCCAGTCACCCAGTTGAAATGCACAGATAGAGGCACAGGAGTCCACTCACACAGATTTAACATTATACAGCCCAGTGTGGGTCACAGGAAATTTTCCCACAGTGTCACTCCATTAGACATACAGATCACTATCTTCAGTGTAGCATGGAGCCATCCACTTCTAAGCTGGCTGCCAGCAGATTATTTCCACTCCCCAAGGCTTACAAAAACTATAACATCTCAGCACAGCATAGCAAAACCTCTCCCCAGGACAAGGAGGGGACCAGAGCACGATGAGTATCTCGGTTTGGCCTCAGGGATGAGTGCCTTTCTTAGATTGCTCCTTTAGTCTCAGCCAGGGATCTCACCCGTCATAAGCGGTCCTCCCGTCAGTTCCCCACCGAACCTTCACCTCGGTACCTTTGTCCCAATCTCATTTCAATTCAAAAATTCAGTGGTGCCACTTACTTGAAAACAACTTCACAAACTTTCCCATGGTCTATGGCCTTCCCCCTGCTTCCACCCTTGGCAGGGAGTACTGTGATTTTTGGATCCAACCTCTTGTCAACCGCTTTAGCAGACAGCCACTACCAGCCTCAGCATGAGAGCGTCCTCCGGTCACACTGAAGTGTCCTGCATGCGTACCAATCGTCACCCTCAAAACCCCTTCTCATTGCGCTTACCAGCCTCAGTGTCCGTGCTTATTCCAATAAGCTCCACAACACTCCACAAACCTTCAGCCTATCCTAACCTTAAATCACTTCACGTACCAAGCAGCACTTTATACAGCATGCTGCATAGCTTTTGCCCACATATGCAACAGAGACAGAGACAGAGACAGTACAAGCACCAAAGCATAATAGGACACTCATAAGAAACCTTATCTTACCATGTCTCAACCTGGTGCCGTTTCCTATGCAATTTTTCATTCCAGACTATTCTAGGCAACATGATCTCCAGTGTTTCTGATAAGGGACCAGGCCGATCTCTAACTTTTTTGCTTCAGGAAATTCAAGGAAAGTAACACTACGTGTCAGGAAAGTAACATTACGTCCTCCCATCTCTAGACAAGATCCCTCCATCTTAAACAGCCAAGGAGACCCAGTTGCCCACGTTGGGTGCCAAATGTGGAAGTAAAAACCTGTACTTGCTTTTCTTTCTCTAAATTGTGTTCGCACCAGGCATGAAATAAATTAACCTGACATGACTTGAGTAAGATATAATTTCTTTATTAAAGTAGGGCACACCCAGAAGTTGACAGCAAAGAAACAGAGTATCCCCATCCCAAAGAAATGAACCCCCAAACAAAAGAAAGGCTCAGTTCTTATACATTTCTGTAACTCCCCTAAAAGGAAATGTTCTACTTCATTGGTTAAGATGAAAATGTGATGGCCTCAGAGGTGATCTCATGCACGTCCACATTCCTCTAGGCCCAGGGACTGACATCCAGTCACCATCACTTGCATCCCACCCTTGCTAGCCCTTCACATATTTCCTTTCCATGCAATTAAGCAAATCAGACTAAATACAGCACACATATACAGTAAGACTACATAAGAATATACACCTGTTTCTCTATTCAACATTTCTGACTGCTCTCCTGCTATCTTCCTCTGCGGCATTGAGCAGCCTACGTAATATGTCCCATTCTCTCAACAAGGCAAAGAAAGCTCTGGTTATCTTCACAAACAGACGGCTTCAATCCTCAGTCTTAGGGTCAGCACATGACACACACATACACATTCTTCTTGCCTAAGGCCTAAGTCATTGACCGCAATCCCACTATGCACCACTACCCAGGTCTACTGGAACTTCTGTTCTACATGTTCACCCTTCCCTTTGCTCCCGCTAAGCAATTTTGGGGCAATCTGTCTAAAAATTTGATAAGTTCCAGATTTTCAACCTTACATCATGCCTGCAAAGTTAAAAAAAATCTGTTGAATACATTTTTCTCATGAACAGCATCAAGTATCAGAAACTGCCCTTTTTTGCCATCACTACACTGCTTCAGTTTTGGGTTGATCTGTCTCAAAATTCCAGGTCCAGTTCATCGACTAGACAATATACCTGCACAGTTTGAAAAAGAGCTTTCGAAGACTTTTTGAGTTATTGCAATAATGGGAAATCATCTGCAGTCCCAAAACCATTCATATCCCCGTCCAGGGAGTACAATTAACTATTTCGATATTTAAGTATATGAAATTGAATAGACAAATATAGCTAAATATGGATGTTACTTCCAGTTGTGGTTCATATTAATGTCACATTTAAGAATATGTTTAAGATACTGCTGCTTTTGTAGTTCCACTCTTCTGAGACACAGATAGAATCTTTTGATCTAGTATTATCAACATGATAATCCCTTTTACTTAGTGTATAATAGCGAGTTACTTAGTTACAATAAACAGTGTTTTCAAGCAAAAGTCTAAATATCTCTAACAAACACAGAAATTAAAAAACAGTGGAGGATGAACTCACATCAAAGTCTACTTTCTCTCACTCTGGTATTTTGGGTGCTGAAAGCTGTGACATTAGGGGCCTAAATATTAGTGAAGCACATTTGTGTTTCTATGAAAATTACATTTACAAAATTGTGTAAATCAATTAGGTGCGGAGGTTAGCATTGTTGACTCAGACTTCTGGGACCAGGGTTTGAGGCTCCTTCATGGCTCCATGTGTGTGAAGTTTGCATGTTCTTCCTGTGTCATCATGGGGTTTCCTCTGGGCACTCCGGTATCCCCCCACAGTCCAAAAACATGTTGAGTTAACTGGAGTTGCCAAATTGCCCATAGGTGTGCATGTGTGAGTGAATGGTATGTGAGTGTGCCCTGTGATGGGTTGGCACCCCATCCTGGGTTGTTCCCTGCCTTTCACCCATGGCCTTCAGGATAGGCTCCGGATGTCCCGCAACCTTGAATAGGATAAGCAGTTACAGAAAATGGATAGATGTAAATTGCATATCATGTTCTACAGAGGGACTATAGAGAGTACTCTGTGTAGCTGCATAACAGCTTGGTATGGAAATTGCTCCGCTTCAGATCACAAGACCCAACAGAGGATAGTGAGGATAGCAGAGATCATCATTTGGGTCTTTCTCCCCTCTGTCGCAGACATTTACATGTCATGCTGCACCCGCAAAGCCACTAGCATTGTGGACGACCCCACACACCCCTCCCACATCATCTATTCCCTCCTTCTGTCTGGCAAAATGTTCCATAGAATACAGGCCTTCACTGCCAGGATGGGAAACCGTTTCTTGCCTCAGGCCATCAGACTCTTGAATCAGAACTGAATCACGAACTGTATTTCACATACCATTATTATATACTGCACATTCTGTCCTGCTGCTACTGTTGTTTGCACTTTCATTTATTTATTGCTGTCTTGCTGCTAGAATACAGTATATGTCATAATACTGTATCTGCAATAATACTATTTATTCAAATATCCATTCAAACCAGCACAGTTACTACTTTGTCGACCGCACTGTATGTTGTCCTGTAATTGCACTTGTGCAGTCTTGTGCTGTTTCTGTCCTTTAGTTTTTTGTGCACCTTGGTCCTGAAGGAACGGTGTTTCGTTTCACGGTATACTGAGCATATGGCTGAAATGACTAATAAACCTACACTGTAAGCCCGGATAAGTTGAATGTACTTAGAAAATTTGAGGAAACTGGTTGCCTTAAAAAAGTTAAGTAACGAATAATGAAAACTTGAGTTAATTCAACTTAAATGCTTTAAAGAATGTAATTGTTATTTTAAGTTCAATACACTAAATATCAAACTGAATTAACTTAAGATTATTGATAGTACCAATGACTTCATCACGTTATTGCAATGAGAACCTTTGAGTTCACTTTGCTAAATTCCAATTTGACTTAAGTTGAATTTGTTTGCAATATGAACTCTTTTCCCAAGTTATTTCTACTTAGTATATTTAGTTAGTATATTTTTACTTGTATTTATTAAAAATTAGACTATAACTTTTCAATTTGAAAACAAAAACCAAACAATTACAAGAAAAACAACATTTGCATTGTATTTAAATTGAAGAGTTTAATTTGAAACTAGAACATGTAAAAAAACGTGGAGTAAACTGGAATATACACATATTTTTTAATTATATCAGTGTCTGAACCAAATTCAGATCAAAATATTTTAAAACAAAATGTCATGAAACAAAAATAGCACCATTATAAGAAGGCCTAGCCCATACTGTTAACTTTCCATAAAAGTAACTTTACTGTTCACGTTCTCTAACAAGTGAAATATACCATACTGGAAATATTGGAATTAAACGTTTGAAAAAATATTGCTGAAAGAAAAACAGGGAAAATTAACGCCAAACTCTATTTTTTAAAGTAATTGTAAACTCACTCATTTCCCTCCAAACACACTCAACCGTGAGATCATTCAGAATTCTCAGAACGTGCAGACATGGTAACACTATGTTCCCATCATGCATTGCATCCATTTCGGATAAAAAAAAAAAGACCAAAACTCAGCTGTTTAAATCAATTTAGCTTAAAATCATTAGCGCAATAAAATCTATCTACAAATTAGTAGAATGAACTTCCATTTCTATATTAATGCCCAAAAACGTACTAGTTTAAGTACATTGTACTTAAATTGTTTATTAGATAGGAAATCCGGGCTAACAGTATACTTGACTTGACTTGAATTAAAGTCAAAAGACAGGTAGTGACAGAGTTTATTGTTGCTGCATCATTAGGTTCAGCACACATGTACAGCTGGGTGTCATCACATAACTTTGAAAGCAGACATTATATTCACTGATGATATCACCAATTGGCAGCATGTATATTAAGAATAATAATGGACCATATGATGTATTTTTAAAATCAGCTTATCACGCAATCAGAAAGGCCAGCCGACTTTTCCAGATGACTCATTAGCAGAAACCTTGTTTTCTTCAGAGTTTATTTTAAGTTGCTTTTGATTATTTTAGTGAGAGCAGTTTTGGTTCCATGACATGTTCTGAAGTCTGATTGAAATTCTCCAGGGATATTGTTTGCTTTAAGAAAAGAATTTATTTGTACTGAAACTACATTTTTCAAGTATTTTACTAATGAATGGTAGGTTGGATATCGGCCTATAGCTTGTCAGTGCCTTGCTATCTAGATTGGGCTTCTTCAGTAAGGATTTTATAACAGCTGTTTTGAATGCCTCTGGAAAGATACCTGTTCGAAGAGATGTACTGATAATCTGCCGGACATGATGTGAAAAACTGTCAAACACCAGATTAAAAAATACTATCGGTACAATGAGGTGAAGGAGCTACAGTCAGTGATGGTCTTGTGAAGCTCAGTTAGTGTATTACAGGTGAAATACATGGTTGAGTCTTTTTTCCGGGGTTTGCTGTGCTCATTTATGTTAACATTAGTTGCTTTGGGCGCTGCGTGTGGCTCAATGGGCTAAGCCTGTGTGCTTGTAATCACAAGGTTGCTGGTTCAAACCCAGCCTCAGCATGTCTGCAGGTCCTTGAGCAAGGCCCTTAACCCCCAGCTCCCTGGGTGCCACTACAGCCGCTGGCAGTCCTTCACGGACAACTTACTCTGCAAAGAGCAAGTTAAGGGAGGTGTAAAAAGACAATTTTCCCTATGGGGATTAATAAAGCATCTATTATTATTACCGGCTCTGATTGATGCTATACATGAAAGAACACAGCAAATTCTTGGCATTTTGATGCAGAGCACTATGTGGAGATGGGAGCAGTGTTAAGTAACTGGTCAGTAATCTAAAATTACCAGCTTTCTCTGTAATAATCTTGAAGAAGTAATCCTTTCTTGCCAGACATATTACTGTGTTATATGCAGTCATGTCATCTTTGCATACTGTACAGTGCCACCAGAAAGCACTCACACCCCTTCACTTTTTCCATATTTTGTTACGTTACAGACTTATTCTAAAATAGATTTGAGTATAGTTTTCTTTTAACAAAACTACACAAAATGGTCCATAATGGCAAAGTGAAAACATGTTTCGAGACATTTTATCAAATTTATAAAAAATGTAGACATAATAGGTACATAATAAGTATTCACACCCTTTGCTATGACACTCAAAATTGAGCTCAGGTGCATACGATTTCCACTGATCATCCTTGAGATGCTTCTACACCTTGATTGGAGTCCACATGTGGTAAATTCAGTTCATTGAACATGATTTATAATGACACACACTTGTCCATATAAGGATTCACAGTTGACAGTGCATATCAGAGCAGAAACCAAGCAATTAAGTCCAGGGAATTGTCTGTAGACCCCTGAGACTGGATTGTGGCAAGGCACAAATCTGAGGAAGGATGCATAAAAATTTCAGCAGCATTGAAGGTCCCGAAAAGCACTGTGGTCTCCATCAGTTGGAAATGGAAGAAATTTGGAACCACCAGGACACTCCCTAGGTCTGGTAACACAGGAGTGGCTTCAGGAGCAGTCTGTGAATGTCCTTGAGTGGCCTAGCCAGAGCCACAAATGGCTGTGTACAGTTCTGCCCATCCAACCTGACTGGGCTTGAGATGATCTGCAGGGAAGAATGGGAGAAAATCCCCAAAAACAGGTGTGCCAAACTTGTAGAGGCATACCCAAGAAGACCTGAGGCTGTGATTGCAGCCAAAGGTGCTTCAAAAAAATATTAAGCCATGGATGTGAATACTTATGAAACACTGGATTAACAAGCTTTTGGCAATAAAAATCTTTCTAAAAAGTTGTTTTTGCCTTGTCATTATGGGGTACTGTGTGTAGATCTTTGGGGAACAACTATACTCAAATCTATTTCAGAATAAGTCTGTAATGTAACAAAATGTGGGAAAAGTGAAGGGGTGTGAATGCTTACTGGTGGCACTGTATATTAAAGTGAACTTGAGTTTACTTGAGTGTTTTCAGTCAGAGACTCCTTCATTTCTGCTGCAATAAAGATCGTTACAGGAGGTCATTCCTGCCTGAGGCAGTAACCATCCTCCTCTGAGGCAATGCACATTTATATTTATTTGCACACTAAAGGTATATCTGCGTTTTTAAGTTTTTAAATCTAGTATAGTAGTTTTTGGATATTTTTACATATATATTTCTGTAATTTGCTAATTCTATGTTGTGTCTACTTTTACGCCTGCCTCATGTTTGTTCATTTCAGTAATTTATATAAATTGCAACACAAGAATTTCCTCTTGGAGATAATAAAATTATTTTAATCTGAATCTTGAAGAGGCATGTCAACCAAGTTCACCCAAAAACAAGAAGAGCTTTCATCAACTCAGGGTGAACCTAATCCACTCCCAGAGCCTAACCACTTAAAAGTTTTTTTTCAATACTTCAGCATTCTCAGCCCTAGTGATGCATACGTCTTCCTCTGACTTTTCCAACTCTACTTCCCCCACGGAAGGCGTGTCAGTGGGATTCAGGAGGTCCTTGAAATACTCCTTCCAGTATGCCTGACTATATCCCCATTTGTGGTCAACAGCGCTCCATCCCTACTGCAAACTGTATGGGTAAAGTCGTGATGATTTCCAGGATCTTTTTGAGGCTGACCGAAACTAATTCTTCACGGTGTCACTAACTCACAAACTCCCCCCACAGCCACGTTTTTGCTTCAGTAACTGCTAAATCTGCATTCTGCTTGGCCTGCTGGTACCAGTCAGCTGCTTCAGGAGTCCCATAAAGTAAATTCTGAATCTCACTTTTTCTGGCCAATTTACCTTGGGAGACCATACCAGAGGCAATCCCTGCCAACAACATGGCTCTTAGGATCACAGAGGCACACAAACCCAAGATAAGGTGACAGTTCATGGAAAGGACTTAAAAAGATGCTTTCATATGTGTGTGTGTATGTGTGTGTCTTTGTGTATATATTTTGTCAAAATGTACGCCACTTTGGTCAGCTGGGGCTGTTTTTAAATGTGCTATATAAATAAATACTGACTTGATTTAAGTATATAGTCCTTGAAAAAATTTAAACTGCTGCTATAGGGGTTTAAAAATCAATGTTACAGTATACTAAAAACTTGCATACTTAACATATTTTTAAGACTAGTTTTTGCTTTTATAATTTTACTTAAAATTAATTAAGTTAAATATTTAGAAATATAAATTAAAATATTCCTTGGTTAACAATAAGAGTAACTTTTCAAAGCACACTAACTTGGTGTAATGCTTTTATTTGCTTGAGAATTGACATGATATTTCATGAGTCATTTAGCATATTCCTAATACAAATACAAGTCAGGACACTGCGCCACTGTTATAGACAATGGAAACCATACCAGTTCTTTTGTAAGACGCTTTGTGTGAATGTGAATTTTTAAAAACGATTGATAGCATATACACTGATCAGCTGTAACATTAAAACCACCTGCCTAATCGGAATCAGAATCAGAATCCTTTTTATTAGCTAAGTATGTTTCCATACAAGGAATTTGCCTTGGTGGTGCTTTTACAAGACATCACAAAGAACATTCAAAATTTAGCAAGAATTATTAGCAAGAATATACAGAAAAGTAAAAACACAAGAGTAGTATTTGGGTAATATAATAATTATATAATAACTACATGATAATTAATTATGACAACAGTAGTAATGATGATAATGATATAATTAAATATTTAATTTTATATGTATATATAGATGTATATACATAGTAATAATTTAAGTATAAATATAAACTAAAATATGAATATAAACTATATAAAAAATATAATAATTTAAAGGGCTCATATAGCACAATTATTAAATATTATCCAAGTCAACACAATACGTGCAATAGTTCAGCGTGTATACAGAGTTTGCAGTATGTGTACATAATGTGCCAGTATGCAGAATATAATTGTGTAGAGAAATTTTATCAGGGGTTCACTGGTTATGCTGGTAAGTAGTTTACTGCAGATGACGGTAAATTGAACGTCCAGTCAGAGACTGGTTTGGTTAATGAGAGACACTGCCTGAGGGAAGAAGCTCTTGGCGTGTCTTGTGGTCTTGGTTCTGATTGCCCTGAGTCTTCTCCTGGAAGGTTTGAAAGATGTGGTGAGCAGGGTGAGATGGGTCCTCTGATTTTGTATGCTCCATTCCTGGTTCTGGTGATGTACAGTATCTGGAGGGAGGGCAGGTTACAGCTGATTATTTGCTCTGCTGAGTGGATAATGTGTTGCAGTCTGGCCTTGTCTTTTTAAGTGGCTGATCCAAATCAGATTATGATGGAGGAGGTGAGGATACAGTGTAAAACTGGACCATCACAGACTGAGAGAGATGGTTCATTTTCAACTGCCTCAGAAAGTAAATCCTCTGCTGGGCTCTCTTTGTGAAGGAGGTAATGTTGAGTTGTCATTTCAGGTCGTAAGAAACTGTGGTCCCTAGGAATTAAAAAAATCAACAGTGATGACAATGCCTTGTATGGTTATGGGTGGAATACAGGGTGAGGGATTTCACCTGAAGTCCACCACCATCTTTTTTTTAGGCATTGAGTTCTAGGTTGTTTTAGCTTGATCTCCTATCTGTACGCTGACTCATTGCAGTTCTGAATCTGTCCAATCAGGGTTATGTCATCTGCAAACTTAAGGAGTTTTACAGAGGGGTCCACTGATGTGCATTTGTTTGTGTACAGAGAGAAGAGCAAAGGAGAAAGCACGTGGACTCCAGTGCTGAAGGTCCGTGGTTCTGAGGTGTGTTTTCCCATTCTCAGACGTTGTGTTCTGTTTGTGAGGAAGCTGTTGATCTACATGCGTAGTGGATCTGGCACAGACACTCGTGAGAGTTTTGTCCACATTTGCTCTGGGAGAATAGTATTAAATGCCAAGCTATATGTACCGTGACACAAGACCAGGACAGAGGGTCCCGAGCGACAAGGTTTATTGCGAATAAAACAGAGAATAGTCAGAAAGCAAAGCAGGGTCTTAACCAGGATCCGTCCGTAAATATCATCAAGAGCCGAGACGTGTTCCGAAGCCGTAGTCGAGAGGGGGTCCGAGGGTCGAGTAGCCGGGGAGTCTGTCCAAGGACACAGAGGGAAGTCACGGGGAGGGCGGACTGGAAGGAGGGCAGGCAGGAGGTGCGGGTAACTCGGGGAGGGCCAGGCGGACAGAACGTAACTGTGGGGAAAACAGAGTTAGAGTGCTTGTAGTGGCATGCCAACCTGTTGCTGGTGCGAGGCTTAAATAGGGAGTCCTATTGTAGGTAAGCCGGATCAGCTGTCATCATGGAGTGGTGGGTGTGACACTAAAGTCCGCAAATAGAACATATGTCTCTGGGCAGTCCAAGTGTTGGAGCATGAAATGGAGTCCGGTGAAAACTGTATTGTCAAGCAATGGATCAGTGATAGTTTTATGGTATGAAAGCACAAGTCTACACAAGTATTTTGTAGGTCCCCCTTGTGCTGCCAAAACAGCTCTTACCCATTGAGGGGTGGAATCCTCAAGACCTCTGAAGGTGTCTTGTAGTATCTAAAACCAAGATGTAAGCAGTAGATCATTTAAGTCCTGTAAGATGGGGCCTCCATGGATAGGACTTGTTTGATCAGCACATGCCACAAATGCTCGATCAGATTGAGATTAAGGGAATTTGGAGGCCAGATCAACACCTGGATCACTTTTTCATGTTCCTCAAACCATTTCTGAACAGTTTTTGCAATGCAGCAAGGTGAATTATACTGCTGAAAGAGGCCAATACTACTGAGGAACACCATTGCCATGAAATGGTGTACTTGGTCTATAACAATGTTTAGGTAAGTGGTACATCCATCCACGTGAATGCCAGGACCCAAGTTTGCCAGCAGAAAATTTCCAAGAGCATCACACTGCCTCCACCCACTTTCCTTCTTCCCATAGTGACTGGTGCCATCTCTTCCTCAGGTAAACAACAGCATGGGCACTCTGACTGGTCTGCGGATACACAGTGCCGTACAGAGCAAGCATGTGCCTGCTTGGTCTAGTCTGCCACACCAATCCCTAACTTTGATTTCTGGCAAGTGTCTCGAGTCTGTTTCTTGGCTATATTAGTGGGTTGGCACCGGAGGCTCTTAAGAAAGCTATGAATCGCTTAGACAGGCCCTCCAGCCCCAAAGTGTTGTCTGGAGAATTCTTCAAGTTATAACATTTCCAAAGTCTAAGAGACAGCTCTGTACTAACACAATGGATCGTGAACTCTCTATACCTTGATCTCAGGCTGATTAAAAACATTTTAGCTAGCTCAACAAAGGGCCTACCTACTGGAAAAACTGCACATAGCATAGACCCTTAAAACCTTAATGACACTCTTAGGGTGTACTCACCCTTGGCCTGGATGCCTTGTACTGTGCCTGAGCATGACTGCCCCTTCTCCCCTCTCCCCCGCTGGTCTGATCTCATATTGCACTTAACCAAGCGTCCAAGCACACTTTTGTCATCACCTTGCAACTTTTTTTGTGTTGAAGAAAACATAGGAAAGAAAGCGCTACTGCAGCAGAATGGAATTCAGGATTAATGTCATTATTTTGTGACTTATTTGGAGTCGTAGTGCACATGATGATAAACACAAATTTATCAAGTATTCAATGCAGTGATTTTTATTTAATCTTGCTGTACCAATAAGAAGATAGTACCACATTTTACCGAGTATCTCAGAGTTTGTGCAGACTAGAGTTACACAGGAAAATGGTATGCAAAAGGTACCGTGGTACTGCATTTTTGAAAGCTGTTTGGTATTACATTTCTTTAGTACTGTTATTAATTACACTATTACACACATTGCTAATGCTACAGTTGCAACCAGAAATTTTCAACCCCCAAGGATTGTAAAGATTTACCAAAGAGAGTTTTTTTTAAAAGCTAGATTTTGCTTTTGACTTTTTTATCAGTTGAGTTACACATTAAATCAACAAATACAATGCATGATGTAGTATTCGTGAGTAACATGATATTTTATTAATACAGCCATGTCACAATTATTGAAACCCTATATAAAATTGCTGTTTTTAAAACCTTCTGCTAGTTTTATGGCCTATAATGGAGTTTAAACATAATTAAGCGTTGGGAATTCAATAGTAATCCGTAATTGGCTTCAACTGTGATACATATATAAACCCCAACCATGAAGGTAAGGCTGAATGATATGGGGAAAATATTGTAAGCTTTGCAGATGCCCTGCCCCAATGAGGCCGCCACTGCTCCACAAACTTGCTACCAGGATGAGGCTGCCGGCACTTTGCAAGTGCCTAGTCATGGTGAGGCTGCCGCTGATCCGCTAGCATCAAGCTCAGAAAAAGCCACAGCTCCTGTTATGTTCACATTAGATATGGGAACTATTTTTTTGTTATAGTATAGGAACTACTTTTCTGGTATGCACCATGATAATTAACCGACAGACTGGCTAGCGGAGGAATACGCAGAGTTAGAGAGCAGTGTATAGCCCTGCACTGAGAACTGACATGTAATGCAGTATAATTCCAAGTAAAGGTGTTGTTAACCTTACTTTGGTGTCTATTGGACGTATGTTGTGAAAGCGAGAAACACAACAGAATTGGCGATGAGGATTTTTGAACGTACTCGCGTGTATAGGAGCTCACATGGGAGTTTTCGGTGGTTCAAGCTCCTGCTTCTATGGATGCTAGCGGGCTAACTCCCTCTACAGCTGACAGGCGGCGAATGTGATACGGTGAGTAACTAAAATGGGAGGAGGAGATTGAACTAAAAAAAAATAAAAATAAATGAATTATGGCCGGTGTCACGGTTCTGGATGCGGCGAGCGGGGAAGGAGGCGAGCGAACCCAGGTTATGGGGAGAACGGGGTTTATTAAGGGCAGACAGGTAA
>JAODLD010000101.1:34035437-34050952 GCA_026781065.1 Mormyrops boulengeri | reverse complement strand
GGTTCCACTTCAAAAACGTCGACTTAATAGGGTTGGCGAGTTAACCGAGGTCGAGATAAGTGGGTTCGACTGTACCATCCAGATGCAAAAGAACAAAAAACTGAAGAGAAAGCTCTAGCCTTGCGGATAAGTCGGACTAGTCTGCTAGCCCAGATTTCATTACAATGATGTAGGTGGTTGACAGGAGGCTGACCATACCCTAGAAAACCAAAATCAGCAACCTCATTGAGAACATTTATAAGGATGTAAGAAAGACATTTAAATATAGACTCGCCACTTTTTAAAAATTAAACTTCTTGCCAAAATTAACAATGATTGAAGATAAAATTATTTCATTGAACTTTTCTCAGAAAGAAAGAAAGAAAGAAATATGTTCCACTCATAACCAGCATTGATACAAAAATCAGATAATTATATTAAATGCCACATTGGCAGCAACATACATAGAATTTGCTATTATATTTTTTCTTCATTGCCAAAACAGATTTGTTGACATTATGCTCCATTTGTTGAAATTATGCTCCATTTCCTATGGATTTATATCTGAAGTATGGAAAAAATTAATCGCAAATCTGAAATCATATTTGTACATCTGTAACTTGAACTTTAAGCAAAGATTTTGCAAGGACACTTCTACTGTGACATTTTCAACAACAGATTCACACATTCAGTTTGCACTGCACAGGTCGCACTGTAAGGTTTACAGATTCTCATTTTACGAGAGTAGCATAGACAGTTTTTAGCCACTATTGTGCAATCGATTTGTAGGCATAGGTAGATCAATTTAAATCTGAAGTGATCATATTTATCATATCTGTGACTTCAGAACTACATTGATGAATCACTAGTTACATAGGCAAAGTTGCATTGCCAATCTCACTGTAAGTTCAGATTTCTAATTGGTTTTTTTTTTACCTTTTTTTTTTTTTTACATATGATTACTTTAGATCAGTAATCCTCACTATTTTTTTCACAAAAGCCACACTGGCAGAGTAAAGTCAAGGGGAGAGCCACTTTACGTCAATATACCAAGTCACCCATACAGATGAGTATTTCTACAAATAAACTGGTCATCCCACAAAAAAAGAACACAGCCAGTACATTTTCAATTAAGACCATGTTTACCTTAATACTGGGATGACTGGAAGCGGGCATGCATGTCCTTGACTTTCTTCATGTTGTATTTGTAGTTTGTTGTTGCAATCACAGTGAGCCATTCAAGATGAGCATGGGTCAGCCGGTTTATCTGTCTCCTCTTGGACGTGTTTATTGTTGAAAATGTTGACTTACAGGTGTATGTGCTCATAAAAGAAGACATCGGAGTTCAACTTGGAGAATGTCATTTGTTTGCAGCTCAATTATTTCACTTTCCAGAATCAGAATTGTTTTATTTCACCAAGTATGCTTCACATGCAAGGAATTTGTCGTGGTGTGGGCACACGTGGTTAAGAAATACATAAAAACAGAGCTGTTTATGGCACGATTATCAGGGCAGAGCTGTATGCTGGTTGGAGTAAGAGAGGATACATCCACATGGAAGGGGTTTTCAATAAAATTGAAAATCTCCTTATGTTCATTCACATCACAGAATCTGGATTCAAACCCTTCAGCTCCTCCAAAACTTCAACAAATCCACTGTGGCTGAAGTGCTGCTGCAGAGATGGGTCATTTGTGGTTGTTGATCTGAGTTTTGGGAAGTGGATGAGTTCTCTATCAGGTATCCACAGAGCAGTTATTTTGTTTTGGAATGCTCTGATTGCCTTCAGCATGTCACTTGGAAGCTTGTCTTTCCCTTGGAGCTGCAAGTTGAGAGCGTTGAGGTGACATGTAATGTCAGTAAGGAGGGCCAGCTGTATAATCCAGTGTGGGTCTTTCAACTCTGGCTGTTGTTTCCCCTTGCTGTCCAAGAATTTCAGGAAGGAGGCTCAGAAACCACTCCAGCACCTTTCCACAGGACAACCATCTTACTTCACTGTGCTTCACTAGATCGCTGTACTCTGTGTCGTAGTCTTCAATTAACTGTCTGAACTGTATGAACTGTCTGTGGTTTAGTGCTCTTGAAACAATATAATTTACCACATGCACAACCCTTTGCATCACATTTTGAATTCATTTCTTCTGAGCTTTAATACCAGTGACTCCTGATGTATGATGCAGTGGAAACTGATGAAATTGGGTATTTCATCTCTTTTATTCATGAGGCCAACAAGATCCTTCTCTTTGCCTTGCATGCTTGGGGCACCATCAGTACACACACTTGTGACATGTCACAAGTGAGGTGTTTTTCCTCAAAAAATACAAAAAGTGCATTCAGAATATCCTCACCTCTTGTTTGGCCATGGAGTCATAGTAAGCACAACATTCCCTCTTGAAAACAGTTTCTTTTAGGAACCTCACCCAAGCACACAGCTGAGCAACATCGGTGACATCTGTGCTTTCATCCACTGCGATGCTGAAACGTGGTGCACGTGCAGATCAGCCAACAACTGGTCTTACACAATATTTTTTCCTAAATTGGAATGGAACATTAATAATGCACACTTGCAAAGTTTCCATGCAAATGTGTCACGAAAGTCTGGAATTAAACCAACTTCTTAGTGGTTCTAACACATGCATCACAGGCCAGCTGTACTGGTTGAGCTGGGTCATAGTGGGTTAGAACTGTGTCTGATATCACAAGTGTCTTTGCTTCTTTAAATGCATGTTCGCAGTCCCTTGTCCACATCCATTTCCGTCCTAACTGGAGTAGCTCATTCAGGGGATGCAGCACTGTGACTAGGTTGGGTAAGAATCTGTGATGATAGTTCACAAATCCCAAAAAGGATCTCAGCTGCAAAACATCTTGGGGTTGAGGGGCCTTTAACACTGCCTGGACTTTTTCTTGACACTTATGTAGCCCATTCACATCAATTGTGTGTGCACAATACACGACACTGGACTTAAGAAATTCACATTTGTCTCTCCTAGCACAGAGTCCATATTCCTCCAGCCTCTTCAGGACCTGTCTCAGGTTTGGCAGGTGTTCAGTGTCAGTACTACCTGTGACAATGATGTCATCAAGGTAGCACTGTGTACCTAGTACACCTTGTAACACCTGGTCCATAGGTCGTTGCCATATCGCTGGTGCCGAGGCTACACCAAACACAAGTCTATTTTAGCGGTACAAACCCTAAATGGTGTTAATGGTCAAAAACACCTTGGAGTCCTTTTCCATCTCCATCTGGATATATGCTTCTGCTAAATCCACTTTTGAAAAGTGCTGCCCCCCAGCCAATTTTGCAAAAATTTCTTCAATTCTTGGTAGGGGGTATTGCTCAACCTAAAGCACTGGATTAACAGTGACTTTACAGTCACTGCAGAGCCTAACTGTGCCATTTTTCTTCACAACCACTGGGGTTGCCCAGGGGCTCCAGTCAACTCTGGAAAGTATTCTAGCCGCTCTAGTTCCCTTTCTACTTGAGGTCGTATGGCATAGGGGACTCGCTGTGCCTTATGGAACATTGCCTAAGAACCATCTTTGAGTGTGTTCTTCCCCTTAATGTGCTGACATGTACCAATTCCCTCTCTGAACACAGGTGCAGCTTCTTACAGTATCTGATTCAGCTGGGCCTCTGTTGACTGGGATGCACTGGACAAGACATGCAAGCTCTTTATGGCACTCCAGTCGAGCCTCAGCTTTCTCAGCCACTCACGTCCCCAGAGTGGTCAGCCTCCTCTCACTAAAACATACAAGCCCAACACCTCTTCCTGACCATTTAACTCCACTTGCACAGACTGAACCCCTACGGGAACAACCTTCTCTCCTGTATATGTTTTAGAAGAATGGAAGTTGGTTTCATCTTTGTTTTGCCAAAAATCTTGTCATAGCCCCTTTTTGAAATTACTGATACGGCTGAGCCGGTGTCTAATTCCATTCTAACCATCTGTCCATTTATTTTTGGGCTGAGCCAGATCATTTGTTTATCTTTTCCATGCATGCTGTACAATTGCAGACTGGCTAATGCATCCTCACTTTCACTATTAGATGTTTCAATTACATTATGTACCCTACGATTTACTTTGGCTTCGGTCTTGGCTTTCTCACTGCGACAAACTCTCTGAGTATGTCCTGTTTTCCCACATTTCCGACATTGTTCATTTCTAAATCTGCACTGAGATGATAAGTGGTAGCCACCACATCTGTAACATTTTTCCAGGCGTGACTGTTTTTCAATGGCTCCTCTCATTTCAGCCAGCTGATTAACATGTTCAGTTCTTACCCCATCTTGCAGCTCGAGTGCATCTTTTGCCGTGGTTTCCAGCGAGATTGCTATTTCCAGTGCTCTTAAACGTGAGGTCAGCTTCCGTTAACAGTCTCTTCTGAATGCCTTCATGTTGAATGCCACAGACTAACCGGTCACGTAATGCATCGTCCAGCCCAGATCCGAATTCACAATGTCCTGACAATCTTTTTAACTCGGTAACATATGCTACAATTGTCTCTTCCTTAGCTTGGTTTCTTTTATGACACCTAAAACACTCCGCAGTTAGAAGCAGTTTTGACGACAAATGTGCCCGCATTACCTCCACTATCTCGTCATACTTCTTAGCGGCAGGTTTCTCCGGGGCTGTCAAGTTGCGGAGCAGGCTGTATGCTTTTTCCCACATTGCACTTAGTAGGACGGGAACATATTTAACTTCTGCGATGTCGTTTGCAGCAAAGAATTGCTCTGCCCATTCAATATAAGTGCTCCAATCTTCCGTAAAGCTATCGAATGCATCAAGCTTGCCTGTGTAGTTTGCCATGGTGGAACCACGCACACGTCCAGCCTGTTCTGCCTGTCTGATCCCCATGTTTCCCCATGGGTGTTGTTCCAAACCCGCCACGCCTATGGCCTGTCAGTCTTACCTCTTGATCCTGCCCTCCTGTTAATCATTCACAGCTGCCTTGTGTTTCCTCCCTCATTAGTCTTGTATATTAGCATCTCTCAGTTCAGTGTTCCTTGTCCAGTCATTGTTAGGTCAGAGACTTCCTAACAATGTATTCAATGTCAATTAATTCAATGTAAGGGATGGGCAAATGTAAGAACAAAGAGGAATGCACCAAAATGGCTTTATGTCTCCTCTGGAATGTGGGGAGAAGTGGGGGTGTCTCTGAATTAGTGTAAACACAGAAAGTGCTCTCTTATAACAGGCCTCAAGCCTTAACAGAATGATTGAACTGCAAACAGCCATAACTGAGCCAAAACAATGAAGTCATGCCTCAAAATCAAAACATTCTATGAATGAAGTTTGTGCCACTAAAATTAAACGCACCATCATCATATAAATCAAGACGCAACATGCTTAAACACATTATGAAACTGCCAGTTTAAATATGCCCCTGATCCCCACAGTTCTGACCTTCTCATTGATACTGACTAAACATGTTTCTTTAGCAAGCTATTTTTTATTCATTTAAGACACCAGATTCAACATTGCAAGGCTCTATGTTACAGTATGTAAAGGTCACTGGTAAGAAAAAGCATTAATTCACATCCGCACCAAGGTCTCATTACACAATACAATACAGCAGAATAATTAACAAGAGGAGTCACAGCACTGTATAACACAAAAATAAAATGACAACAAAGGCATGTGCTGTGTAACCAAAAATACTACACTGCTCTATTACAGCAATTTGTGCAATACATTCATGAGTCATTCTGAAAGTTTGGTGCACTGTTTTGCATATGGTGATCACTTACAAATATCGTTCTGGGCAGAAAACAACACCATTAGGATCCTACATAATCCATTTTGATCGAAAATACTTAACCAAAGTGTCACACAGATGTTGGCTGTCCTGACAGCATACCATACAGTTCATATGCGAACTAGCTCATTGTGGGAAATCAAGATATTCCTAAATCAGCTGGATGATGTAATTACCCATGTTACTGGAGTGTTTCCCAGAGCCTATGCCCAGTGGGACGTACTCAGCTCACTATGGAGCCAAGACACATCTTTATAATATGACCACACTGCTTCACCTGACTCCTCTGGACTGGATGGAGGTACTTCTGCATTTCAAAAATCCTTACCTTGTCATGGGGATGGAGTCCTGCAAGCTTGCAGAGAAACCTCATTTTGGCATTTTGAACGTGCAACCTTGACGTCTGGTCATTATGCACACGGGTCATGACTATAGATGAAGATAGGGATGTATTTTGACTAGGAAACCTTGAACATCACCTTTATAGCTTTACTCATGTTTTACTATCACAGACCTCCACAATGCCCACAAACCTAAAGTCACCAAACTGGTCTGTCAATCATTCTTATATTCGTTCTCATCGGTTTTCTATACCACATTCATTTTAACTGAAATCCTCCATGAAGACGTGCTTGGAATCTTATCATAGAGTCCTGCCATATAAGAAACATAACAAACACAGGGAATCAACTACACCAACAAGGATATCTCTTGGTGTTCCTTTTATTTGTGAAAGATCCATCCATCTATTTTTTTATACCCAACATTTTTCCTTGAATCTATTTTTTATATGCAGGGTCGTGTTGGTCTGGAGCCTATTCAGGAAGCTACGGATGCAGGCAAGGAACAACCCAGGATGGGACACCAACCCACTGTAGGGTACACATATTCTCATACACAGTCACACCTACAGGCTTTTCCACAGCTACAATTAACCTTTGCATGTTTTTCAACTGTGAGGGGATTTGTAAAAGACAAGTTTTGATTTTTTTTTTTTAAAGACTGCACCAAAAAACCTAATAGTGAAAGTTTTGAAGAACATTTTGTGTTAAATTATAAAAAGGGAAAAAAAACATACATATAGGCGTAATGCGGAAAAGTAGCAGCAGTGGGACACACGCAATCGATAGAATGGCTAAAAATGCACAGTGAGCATAAACACGTTTCCAGAAACTACTAGAAGCTTCTTTTGCATTTAACTGATCAAAAATATACAATATTTAAAGTAATAAAATAAAATAAAAACATCAACCCAAGTATGCACAGTATCTGTACAGCTTTGTGACGTGACTTTGTCCATTCAGAGAAGTGGAAAATCCCCCAAAGTGAGCTTTTCATCAACCCTCTAACAGAAAACATGCACATAACTGGCCTAGAAAAGAATATCTGCTCATGAGGTCTCTGTTATCGAAGCTTGTTCTCCCCACTGATGACTTCACTTTCAGTATTAAGATAACATAAAACAGCTGCCACATAAAACCGCTGCTTACATATACCTTTATGATTATTAATCACTTATATACATGAACATGAAACATGAAAAAAACATGAAACATGATAAGCATTCTTAAACTGCTATTAATT
Organism: Mormyrops boulengeri; assembly: GCA_026781065.1. Lineage (NCBI taxonomy): Eukaryota > Metazoa > Chordata > Actinopteri > Osteoglossiformes > Mormyridae > Mormyrops > Mormyrops boulengeri. The sequence goes on along the minus strand of JAODLD010000101.1, from coordinate 34,043,634 downwards.
CTTTATAAAATTGAAAATGTCAATTAATTGGATTTAAAAACACTTAAAATTAGTGGAAGGAAGAGATCATTGATCCTATAGTTCTTTCATTGTCTTGCTCTGAGGAGAAAAAAATAGCAAACTGGTATTATTCTATATGACTACTGAGCAGGACCAGGAGGACTGAAACATTGAGGCCTGTGTAATACTCCAGACATTTCTCATGGTGATAAGCACCACGGAATAATCATGGAAGGAAACAATCATAAACATATGTAACCAGAATCAAAGTCAGCAATGTGTAAAACTGCATTACCAAAACAGATAGTAAACATTTAATACTATTAACACTCAAATTAAAATTCTTGATAGAATTCCAAGGAATGCCACACTATAAGTTAGGCTACACATCTAATCCTTTAAAATGTACGGTTCACTGTAGTAACTGTGCCTTTAACAGCATGGGCTATTCATGTGCATGGGCTATATATGGCTTCCAGTAATCAAAACAAAAGAAGTTTGAAAATGTAGGTTTCATTTCATCCTGCGTGTCTTTCCTAACATTTCACCATTTCTGTCTTCTGTCTTGTTTTCCCATCCTGTTTCCTTACGACCGCAGGGTCCCTCCACTTGCCACACTTGCCGATTTCTCCTGGCACGCTTTTACAATTGGGAACTGAAGTAGCTCTGCTTCCATCAACATCAGCCCCCTGGCTGAGATTCCAAGTGGTCAAGTGCGGCGACACCCCCCTGCTCAGGGGTGCTGGCTGTCTCTGAGTCAGGTTACAGGGCTGTTCTGTCCCTTTCCTAACATCTATGTTACCTGCTCACACATTTTCACAGCTGACTTTCTGCTCATTTCCCCTCGGTACAGTTTTCTGTTATTGACCCATTGCTGGCCTGTACTTAAGCCCTGAAAAACGGGACACAATGACCATTATGTTACTTGTCCAGTTTCCCCAATACTATGTCACACGGTTCTTTTGGATCCCCAGGCCTGAATGGCTTCACCCAGTCTACTTTAAAGTCCTTTAAACATTAAAGTCCCTGTTCCACTGCATTAATCACCAATACCTCCCCCCCCAGTCTTCTCCTTTGATTTTGCCATCTCAGCTGTTTCTATGGCTCCATATTGATTCCGTTACATTGTTTTCTTTGCCTCCGTGTTCCTTGTTTTGGCTGGTGCATTTTGGTCAAAACTGAGCAGTGACAGAAGGTCCAAAAGAGCTTTTCCTATTTCGGCACCAAACTGACGAGAATCCTTAATTTAAAAAAAAAAGAAAAAAGAAAAACAAGGTTACTGCAGATTTTTTATACTTCGATTCAGACAAACATTATTTAGTAATCTGCTTCTACAGTTTACATCAATTTTTATGAGAAGTTACATCAATCATTGTTCTATTCAGTATTTTTAAATATTATTTTCCTTTTTGCTTGATACAAATGAAAATGCATCATATTCAAGAGCTTTTGCAGAATTTTTTTGCATAAAGCTTGCATTTACTGCATGATTAAGCTTACAGTTTGCGAGCAGGAGTGCTTGGAAGAGATGTGAAAATTGATCATGTTTTCTCCTAAAATGATGTAGGCCACCCCGTAACCATCATCTGCCACCTGTGAGAAACAAAGACACTGCTGTTGTAACACATTGAATTGATCAGATCAAGAAATGCTGCAGTCTGAAAACATTCAAAGGCTGTTCTGTGATTTCCTAAGTGAACAAACTCCATTCAGAACAAAAAAACAATATACAGGTCAATTAAACTTTAATTTATCAATTGCAGTTAAGCTACTGGTCAATGCATTGTGTATCATTATGCTTCTGATATTACAGTGTTATTCAACTGCTTTGGCACATTTTTCAAATGACAGTTAACAATCCCCACACAATGAAGTTTCCTCTGCCCTCAGGCAGTATGGGGGTGTTCAAGAGATCTGCAGAGTGGATGGCAATATCAATAGCCTGAAGTATCAAGACATTCTTGCTGCCCATTACATTCCAAACCATAAGAGAGTGCAAATTCTGCAGCAGGATGACGCTCCTTCTCATACTTCAGCCTCCACATTGAAATGCCTGAAACTGAATAGGATCATGGTGCTCCAGGATTGGCCAGCCCAGTCACCAGACATGAACATTATTGAGCATGTTTGGGGTAAGATGAAGGGGGAGGCTTGGAAGATGAAACCAAAGAATCTTGAAGAACTCTGGGAGTCCTGCAAGACTGCTTTCTTTGCCATTCCAGATGACTTCATCAACAAGTTATTTCAGTCATTGCCAAGACGTATGGATGCGGTCCTCCAAGCTCGTGGAAGTCATACACGTTATTAATTCTTTTTTATGACTTTATGTTCTGATGTTATTGTAGCATGTTTGTGTATTCTAAATAAAGTATATGTATAATTTTTACATTATTTTTGTATATGACAAGACTTTTGTCCAGGCAAAACTTGACCTTTCTGTCCTAATTAAATGATAAAACTCAGTGAATGATGCAAAACTTTATTTTGGTATAATAAGCATAATCTTTTAGAGGGCTTTGCCTTTCTAATAAGCCATTTCTGATTCCAACTGATTAACTACACCTCGTGTTATTTGTTGTTCCTACAACTTGGTTAAGTGACAAGACTTTTGTCAGGCACTGTAGTCTGCCACAGCCCTTTGGCCTTGTTGAGTGAAGGACATTTTATTGATGCTGAACCTGAATTTGGGACAAGACCTACAAGGGCTGGGGAACTGGATGAGGGGGAAGACTCATTAGGGCTTACCAGCATAACACTGGTGGAACTTACAGGGCAAGATGCTTATGAAGGCAGCACATCATGGTTTCAACAGCCATAGCGGGTCCGGCAGCAGGGTAGTAAAATCTAACATGTCACTGATAGCAAGTTGTATTATTTGCTCCATCCGGGCTAGAAGAGCGTGTGAAAAGTCTTATAGTAACTCCATTTCCCCTTGTCTAAAGAAAAATAATTTCCCCTGAAGAGAAATATATGACTGGGAGGACCCATATCACTCCTTCAAAACAACAAACATTCTGGCCGGATCTTCCCTGTCTGCTGGGGGTCTAAGACAAACCTCCCACTTCACTAAACCCCCCAAATGATCAAAGATAAACAGGGTCTCCTCTATAGGATTTAGATGACACGCCCACAAACTAATCTTAACATTCTCAATCTACTCAAATACCTCAAATATTCTCCCACCCTCAACAGCTGTAGCTGTGTACACAGCTCCTCTAAGTTTCCATGTTGGACTGGGAGAAGTAAAATCTCAGCGAGAAGACTAGTGAGCTGGAGCAGTGCAGCAGTAAGACGGCCAAAATGACCAACGATGCCGCACAGCAAAGCAAAGCAACGCAAAGCAACAGCGCAAAGCAAAGCAGTAGCCAACAAGTTCCTGCAAACAGAAAAATAAAAATTATACTCCATCATAATGGTGGATAAAATACCTACCCGTGATGGCAAAACAGGGTGTCTGAATAAGAAACCTGTGATGCATTTGAGCCTAACACCAGGATACTACAGCCATCCAACGCATCTCATCCTATACTATACTGAAATGGCTGAATTATTAGCACATCCATTATACCTGATTCCCCCATAAACTCCCCAAGTGCACTCACCGGCCTCGCATACAAGCATGTCAGACTGCAAAAGTCACCAGACCCGCTTTCTGCCTCGAAAGCTGTCAAGCTCCCTGAACAAACAACCCATATGAATCAACTTGAGCAACCAAACGCTGGCTAAGACTGCAACAGAATACAAACCAACCACAATCTGCATAACACCCAACATACCGAGGGGCTACCCAGCTTGCACATAACGTGACTTACAAACTACCAGGCAATCGCTGACACGTGCGCTCTTATCGGGGACCGCACTGATGGATCAATCTATGCCATGCCCCTGTCTTTTCCCCAATGAAGCATTGTCCTTCCACACCTGGATACGGATCATCTGCTTATCCAACACTTTGCCAGCCCCCCATCATCAACTTTTATCCTCGGCTAGAACTGGGCGCTATGTCGAATTTTTACAGTATATCAGAATATTTTCAAAAGGAGATACAGGATGACACAATACCCTTTATATCCATATACTTTAACTATGTTAAAATTAGGGATCTATTAAAGATTTTTAACAAAAACCAATAGTATTCGATCGTGACATTACACAGAGTCCACATATCTGAAGAAATGTGTGATCATGCCCCAGTCAGTGAAAGAGTGTTTCCTACCCCTAGGCTCCAGAGGGTTAAAGAGGGGGACCACCACCCCATCTTGCCAGACCAGAGGCACTACCCCCGATGTCCACGCGATGCTGCAGATGCGTGTCAACCAGGACAGCCCCCCAGCATCCAGAGCCTTAAGGACCTCCGAGCGTATCTCATCCACCCTTGGGGCCTGGCCACTGAGGAGCTTTTTAACCACCTCAGCCACCTCTGCCCCAGAGATAGGGGAGTCCGCCTCCAAGCCCCCAGACTCGACTTCCTCATTGGAAGGCATGTCGGTGGGATTGAGAAGGTCTTATTATTAGTTTATTAGATCACCACGCGAATGCGATTTCAATAAGCGGAAGTGTGGCTATTTAGAATTCAAATAGCGATCTTCGCATGAGGGCGGCACTACACGCCCCCAATGCAGGTAAAACAAAGAAAGGTGACATGGTTTACTTTTTGCCGATTTAAGGAGGAGGTTGTTCTCCTGGCTCCAGGTTTTTAATCTCCTCCAGATAGGCCTTCTCAATGTTGCCAGAGATCAGGCCAGGCACAACAGTGTCGTCAGCAATCTTGATGATGGAGCTTGACAATAGGACTCCTTCTTCAGCTCGAAGGCATCCTTCACCGGCAGTGTCCACCAGCGGGTTTGGGGATTGCCGCTGCAACAGGCACCGGCCACCTTATGGCCACAGGTCCGGTAAGCCGCTTCCACAATGGAGGCAAAGAACATGGCCCATTCGGACTCAATGTCCCCCGCCTCCACCGGGACATGGGTGAGGTTCTGCCGGAGGTAGGAGTTGAAGCTCCTTCTGACCGGGGATTCCATCAGACGTTCCCAGCAGACCCTCACTATATGCTTGGGCCTGACAGGCCTGACCGGCTTCCTTCACCAGGTGATGATCGGTTGACAGCTCCGCCCCTCTCCTCACTCAAATGTCCAATATATGCAGCTGCAAGTCCGATGACATGACCACAAAGTCGATCACTGAACTACGCCCTAGGGTGTCCTGGTGCCAAGTGCACATATGGACACCCTTATGTTTGAACATGGTGTTCATTATGGACAATTCGTGACGAGAACAGAAATCCAATAACAAAACACCACTTAGGTTCAGATCGGGGGGGACCGTTCCACCCAATCATGCCCATCCAGGTCTCACTGTCATTGCCCACGTGAGCATGGAAGTCCCCCAGCAGAACAAGAGAGTCCCCAGGAGGAATGCTCTCCAACACCCTTTCCAAGGACTCCAAAAAGGGTGGGTATTCTGAACTGCCGCTTGGCGCATAAGCGCAAACAACAGTCAGGACCCATCCCCCCACCCGAAGGCGAAAGGAGGCTACCCTCTCATCCACTGCAGTAAACCCCAATGTACAGGCACCCAGCCAGGGGGCAATAAGTATGCCCACCCTGGCTCGGCGCCTCTCCCCGCGAGCAACTCCAGAGTGGAAGAGGGTCCAACCCCCCCTCAAGGAGACTGGTTCCAGAGCCCAAGCCGTACATTGAGGTGAGCCCAACTATATCTAGTTGGCACCTCACAACCTCACAATGTCCCTAGAGCTAACTTCTACCGCCAAGAATCGGACCGCCAAGGTCCCCGCCTTTGGCCACTGCCTAACTCGCACTGCACCCGACCTCTTTGGCCCCACCTGCAGGTGGTGAGCCAATTGGAGGGGGGACCCACGTGCCTTCTTTGGGCCATGCCCGACAAGGCCCCATGGGTGTAGGCCTGGCCACTAGGCGCTCGCCATCGAGCCCCAACCCCAGGCCTGGCTCCAGGGGGGGGCCCCGGTGACCTGTGTCCGGGAAAGGGAAATCGTGGATCCATTATTTTTCTCATCATAGGGGTCTAGTAAGCCACACTTCGTCTGGTTCCTCACCCAGGACCTGTTTGCCTTGGGTAACCCTACCTGGGGCATAAAACCCCAGGCAACGTAGCTCTCAGGATCATTGGAACACGCAAACCCCTCCATCACGATAAGGTGTCAGCTCCTTTTAAAATGTTCTCCCGCTAATTTCCGCTTATGACCACGAGTTCTAGTATTTAAACTAATATTGAAGTAGCCATCTGGCTTAACAGCATCCAGAACTGTTAGAATCTTATATACCTGGATCATGTCCCTCCTTAGTCTCCTTTGCTCAAGGCTAAACAGATTCAGCTCAGCTAACCTCTCCTCATACGACATTCCTCTAAGACCAGGAATCATTCTTGTAGCCTTACACTGCACCCTTTCCAAGGCAGCAATATCCTTTTTAAGGTATGGTGACCAAACCTGCATACAATATTCTAGGTGGGGTCTTACTTGTATAATCATAGCATCACCTCCCTTGACAAACTCCACACACCTAGAGATGGGTCCTATTAGCCTTTTTTAATGCCCCACACTGGCGAGAGTGGGATATGGAAGCATCAACATACACACCGAGATCTTTCTCATAATCCGCTACCTTTATTTCAGTGGAACCCATAAAATATCTGTACTTTATACTTCTGCTCCCTGCATGGATTACCTTACATTTATCTACGTTAAATTTCATCCGCCAGGTATCAGTCCAGTCGCTAATTAAATCAAGATCCAGTTGTAGCCTCTGTGCTACTAGTTCAGTATCTGCTACACCACCCACCTTGGTGTTGTCTGCAAATTTAACCAGTTTACTGTATGTTTTGGTGTCAATATCATTAATATAAATTAGGAACAATGGTCCTAAAATTGAACCCTGCGGTAATCCCTGCAGCTTTCAGCTTAAGCAAGAGCCGTTTGTGGGGGACAACATCAAAGGCCTTCTGGAAATCTAGTAGATCACATTGTAGGCCTTTTTGTGATAAATTTCTCCTGTATCTTCCTCAAAAAACTCCAGTAGATTAGTTAAACAGGATCTACCTCTCCTAAATCCATGTTGGCTGTCCCTCAGAATGTTATTTGAATCCAGGTAATTTACCAATTTCACTTGGATTATAGATTCCAATACTTTGCCAGTTACGGAAGTTAAACTGATTGGCCTATAGTTTGCTGGATTACTTCTATCCCCCTTTTTTGAATATGGGCATTATATTAGCATGCTTCCAGTCAGAAGGTACCACACCAGCAGGTAAGGATTTCTGGAATAGTAAAGTTAAAGGTTGGCTAATAATATCCCTCATCTCTTTTAAAACTATAGGTATTTATTTATTCATTCATTCATTCCAGATGTTAGAATTGTAAATGTCAAGCATAAGAGGCTATTTAGTCCACTGACTTTTGCGACAAGGAAGAAAGTTTAATTGTTTTGGGCTGAGGTCACTTTCAACTAAGAGGTCCTGGCACAATCTTGGAATGTATTGTATTGCCTTGAATACATCTATTGTTTTCGTTATTACTCTGCAATCACTTTCTACCTGTGATCTGGGCCAAATGGCCCTACAGTGTTGCAATTGCTGCATTGCAAAGGTTTCCCAATCCAGTTTAGCTTGTCTATGTGTCTTTTGTACTGGGCAAGAGGAGGTGAACAAAAAGGGGGGAAAAGAAACTTTCTAGCCTTTCTATCCCTGTTTTTCTTCTAATTTTATGTGTCAAATATGCTAACGCAATTGAAAAATACTACAATATCAGAAACCTAGTGATACAAGTACTTGTTGTTTTGCCATTTTCTGTGTTATACAGTGCTGTGTGACTTTTTTGTTAGTCATAGTACTGTGTCTTGAGATCTGAATATGTTACAAGTGCTTGTGAGTGGTTTCTCTTGCTAGAGAACTTTACATACTGTAATGTAGAGCCTTAAAATGTTGAAACTGGTGTCTTTATTATGAATAAGTAAGAAAGATCAGTCAGTGACAATGAGAAAGTGGGAAATGACTATCATAAATTTGGAACTCAAGAGCGCAATACACATATTCAGTGCCGCCCCTCCCTGCACGCAGAACACGCGCTGTGCGTAGGGCCCCACGCAGTGATGGGCGGTAGCGCCGCTACATGTAGCGAAGCTATTAGTTTAACTACATTTTCTAGTAGCTTGCCTGTAGC
>JAODLD010000101.1:34011234-34031504 GCA_026781065.1 Mormyrops boulengeri | reverse complement strand
GTGTTCTCTACTGTGAACACCCGTGTAAAATAATCATTAAACTCATTCACTATATCAGTTTCATTTTCAATTTTAAGGCCTTTACTATTCTGCAAATTAATAGCCTCTAGATGGGTAAGCCTATTCAAATGCCTTTATTATTTAGTTCAAAACAGTACTCTACAAATACAGGCTAAAAGGCTACCCTAATCTCCATTAAAAGGTAACCCCAGCATAAATTACCATAAGCTTACACAAGGTACAAGGAAACATGACAAAACAGTTTACAAATCTCTGGACAGCTAATGATTTACCCTACCAGAACCAGGCGCACCACGAGCAGTGATGCATGCACTACGAAATCATATATACACAAACAGCAATCACAACCAGTGCAATTCAATCGCTATTCACACAAGGCTCTATCAACCTAATGTCACTATCAACGCAGAGCAACTCCAGTACCTACTCAAAAATAAAAGCTACCTAGTGTTCGAGGGCATACTAGGCTCGGGGCAACATTAAACGCTCAACTTGTAACAAATAGGAGATCCCGGACGAGCCCCCAATTTATGTAACAGCTCGGCTCATATAAACTGTAACATAAAGGGACATACAGTGGTACCTTGGTCTACGTCCGCTTTGGAATTAATCCAATTTGGTATACGTCCTGTTTGGATGCAAAAAATTTTGCTTGGTATACGACCTTTGTTTGGAATACAACTTGCGTGCTAGAACTTGTATGGGTCAAAATGAGTCACGACACCGTGCGCTACCCTTGTTTACCTCTCTCGAGACAAAGCCACGACCACGAGCGTCAGTACGCCAGTTGCTACCATTCAGTGAACAACCCGCGCTATAACTCAATTTTCATTTATTTCATCTAATTGCTTCTGTATTTATGTATTTTAGTATTAAGCAGTGTTTAAAATATTCTCTAGAACCCCATCAATGTATAATATGTCAGGAACAATAGGATTTTTTTTCATGGGAATGGATTAATCCTTTTCCCATTATTTCTTATGGGAAAAATTCGCTTGGTATACGTCCTGTTTGGTATAAATCCAAGGATCTGGAACGAATTAAGGACGTATTCCAAGGTACCACTGTAGTACAAAAACTGATGTAACCAATATTTATTAATGGAAAACCCAAGAATAAACATACATATACATCCAAAGCAAAAAAACAACTAAGGAGACAAAAATTAGTTGACAAGGATTACTATTATAAGGCTGGGTGATGTGTATTATTAATACCAACATCGCATGTTATACACATGCAATTCTCACAGCACTAGTCTGCTAGATTAAGATCAGGCTTTTTCTTACCTTCAGTTTGGTATGGACATTATAGCGCAGGGAGTTTAAGTTTCACTAAAACATTTTTATTCTGTCACAGGAAAAAAACTGGCAAATTGTGCAATTTTAATGATCATTCCTTTTCAGGAGTATCTAGTATATGTTTAAAAACTCAGTTAAAAGTTTACCTCTGCTGCTTTTGCATTCGCGTGGCATGAGTTCTCCGAGAAAATCATAATCATTCTTGTCCATCCTGTTTAAATCGTTCATAGACAGATTTGTGAGAAATTTATGTTGAACTTCTTTTTTGCTTTATAAGTACCTCAACATCAGCAGCAATATTATACAAAATACTTTATTTCTTGTCAACCCATCCTGATTTTGCTGTATCTGTTCTTCTGACCAGATCACAATTTAAGCTTGAGTTTCTTCATTTGTCCATGCATCCATTATTATTTTGTATTATTTTTACTTCATTTATCGTTGGTTTCTGACTTCACAACTTTTTTCAAGACGGCGGCTGTATTGTGCTTCAGAAGGAGGTTATTTGCATAACCAATCTACACAGAAAGTACCAAACGTATGATACTTGGTGCAGTGGAAAAGCACCCTTTAGGCAAAGATATTCTGAAGTGAGGCAATAGCCTATTAACAGGCTGGGCTGTAGTGACTGTGGCCATAGCCTGTCGTGTAGTGACTGGCCATAGCCTGTCGTGTAGTGACTGTGGCCATAGCCTGTCGTGTAGTGACTGGCCATAGCCTGTTGCGTAGTGACTGTGACCAAAGCCTATCGTGTAATGAGTGTGGCCATAGCCTGTCATGTAGTGACTGGCCATAGCCTGTTGCGTAGTGACTGTGACCAAAGCCTGTTGTGTAATGAGTGTGGCCATAGCCTGTCATGTAGTGACTGGCCATAGTCTGTCGCGTCGTGACTGTGGCCATAGCCTGTAGCGTAGTGACTGTGGCCATAGCCTGTCGTGTAGTGACTATGACCAAAGCCTGTCGCGTAGTGACTGTGGCCATAGCCTGTCGTCTAGTGACTATGACCAAAGCCTGTTGTTTGATGACTGTGGCCATAGCCTGTCGTGTACTGACTGCGGCACAATTTCATTGTTAAATTGTGTGTAATGTAAACCCTTCTAATTGTTTTTCTGGATGGTAGTTGAACAAGATGCAAATCAATGAAATGACGGTTTTGCTTTTCATTATGTCACATTCTCTTCATTGCTCTCACCAAAAAGCAATGCCTCTGCATTTCCACATAGCACAGATTCTGCATAATGTGCACTGTAAAACAATATGTTGTGTTGATTGTTTTCTCCCGCATGGCAATTCCAATTTTCTGAAATCGCTTGCCCTATTCAGGATTGTGGGGGCTCCAAAACCAAAAGCCATTGGTTAAGCTGCTACTGGAATTTCCATCTCACATTTTCATGTGCTCTGAAGTTTTTAAAATGATGTGTCTTTTCAGGCAAAGGATGGAAAATATGGTTTTAAATCACCAAACATTTGCCACATGACTGGTGCGACACTAACCTCTTTCAGGAAAGGTGACTCCACACCCAGGTATTTTGAAACCACATACAGGCAGAAGAGGTGCCTGTCAATTCCGGATCCTGTCATGGCCAATTGGTAAAGGTTCTGGTGCTTCTCTGCAGCAAGTCGGAGGAGGCGCTTACAATGACCTGCGTCCTAAATGAGAAGTGGGGGTGCAGACGTGTTAATGAATCCACTGCTAACAAAATGAGATGTAGGTCAGAAAGAGCATCAGTGAGGATATGGTGGGATGCTTGTCTCGCTACCTCTCCACTGTCCAGGGCTCTGACAAAGGCACAGCTCTCACTGGTACAGGATCGTACAGTCTCCGTTCGGCCCTCTTTAAACAGGCGAGTCATGGAGGCCTCGTAAGTAAGGCAAAACGTCCTCCTTTCCTGGTTGGAGGGAAGCAGAAATGTTAGCATTTCCATGTGCACATTTGAGCAAAACACTGAAAACCCCCCAGCCACAAGGGCACGGTGATGTATTTGAACTTTCCTTCACAATTTTCAGTATTTAGTACATTCTGTAAGTAAAGCAGTCAATTCTGTGATCCCTGATTCAATTTGATGTTGGTGGTTATCCACATCAAAGTCTATAAGCAAAAAAATCTACCCTGCAAATCTTCTACAGTACAGTATAAGCAAACAAATCTACCCAAATGTAGCTGCATGTCACAGGACTATAAACTAATATTTCCGGCAGATGCAACAATTTTAGTCCCAATTAAAACCTTGGAAAAGGACTTATCTACAACATACAGTGAATTCTGGACCCAAATATGCAAGAACATTATGACTCAAAACACTAACCTGCAACTTATACAGTAATAATACAAGGTAATTCAATGAGGCTCTATTACCAAGCACAAGATGTATAAAATGGGATTCTTAGAATTGGGCACACGTTCACATTGCACATTAAGCACCCCAGATACCTACTTCCACTCCTTCTGGCTATGCCTACCATTTCGACGTTTCTGGAAAGAGATCACTAACACAATATCTACTATAATAACCTGCTGCATTCCACTGTTTCCCACCTGTCTAAGTGGAGATCTCACAAACACAAACCCACCAATTGAAAATGCAAGACCCATACTTATTTGCTTAACTGTTGCTATCCTGCTAAACTGGAAAACCAGACACACAGTAAATATCAGGCAGTAGTCAAACCTACTCAAAGAATATAATGCCATGGAAAAAATTAAGAGACCTCAGTGTCCTTTAGTGAATAATGTATGTATTTATTTGCAAACTGCAGCCTGGTTCTTCTCTGTTTCTCATAAATGAAGGGCTTCTTCCTTCCTTTACGGTGCTTCAGTCCTGCTTTTAGGAGCCTGATAAGAACTTTCCTAGCAGTGCATGTTTCTTATTCTATTTGAAGGTCACTTGATGTCATCCAACGATTCATGGGAAACTGTCAGATGAGTTAGCGGTCATCTCTGGCATCAGAAAGTTGTTTCTGCCCTTTACCTGGTTTTTGGTCGTTCCCAGTGTCTCCTGCTTCACCTTATTCTTGTGTACTGCTGTCTAAGAGATTTTGAACCAGGAGGCCACTGCTCGGCGTGGCCTTTTGCCAGCAGAACCATGATTAAACCAGCATTTAAAAATGCAGATTTGTTCAGAAATATAGAATGCTCTCTTAATTTTTTCCATGGCTGTATGACCCTCCAGCACCAAACTGCATACTACAAAAAAGGTTAATGCCCATTTATCATCGCACTGGAATTGCCTGTTAACTAACCCCACGGACACACATAAATACACTCACACACACATACACATGCACTAACTCCACAAATCCTCACTGCAATCATACCTCCATTCTCGCATTTCATAACTGACAACTTTACATAAAATCCTCAACTATGCCATTAGGCGTATTGCTTAGTTTTGTCTTTTCCTGTCTTGCTTGTCTGCGTCAATCCGCATGGTCTTACCATGCCGTGTCTTGTCTATCCTGTCATGTATGCCATGTCATATCTGTCTATTTAGGCACCATAATGTTATAATAGTGGGGGAGGGCAGGGTTGGAGTGGCTTCTCTTAATGCATTGAATTCTTACTGTAAATTATAAAGCTGTCCTCCATAGAGGGGGCAGGTGGTTGGGATAATAAAGAAAATAAAATTGAAGGTGAGGTGATGTGCCATTCTGATTAGTTTACTGGATGTCACGCCCAAAACACATAATAATTTAAAGAGCTAGGACAACCTTTTTCTGCCATGCGCTGGCACAAAGTCTGTTTTTTTTTTTGCTGTTAAAATGGATTTGGACACACCCATAAATGTTAACTGTGCCTTGCGCATTATGCTTTGCATTAGATCGTCAAAACAGACCCCAAATCTACATACACTGACCTATAACATAAATTTTTATTTATGTCATGTTTGAAAGATCTGAAGAGCACAGTCTTAAGAATACAGCACACACTTCCTTTAGGGTGTGGCCAACCCAATTTTACTGGTTGAAAAATAGCTGCTGCACCAGTTGCATGGTCCAAAAGGGTTGTACTAAGTCTTCTAATAAGTCATGGGTATGTTTGGGGTGTAACACCCTATAAATCAATTGGAGTGTCATTCCCTTTAACAGCCAGATGCGGATTGCTATTATAATGGCGGATTTGCCAGGTAGTAGAAAAGAACATTTCTCTGCAAAGGAAATGGATCTTGTCCATAAAGCAAAAGCACACAAGCAGATCATCTACAGCAAAAACAGGATTCTGCCAAAATAGCGACCTGCAGTCCTTCAGGACCCACGGCAATAGACTGCAGTGCAGGACAAATTTTTGAAATGGAAATGGAGTGGGACGGAAGTGATTGACAATGATATGGACAAAATGGGACATCTCCCCATTTTATTCAGAGGAACTTTCATGACATCCCATTCTAAATCCACAGGCATCAATATGGAGTTGGTTCCCCCTTTGCTGCTATAACAGCTGCCACTCTACTGGGAAGGCTTTACACAAAATTTTGAAGTGTGTTTGTGGGAATTTTTGCCTATTCATTCAGTAGAGCATTTGTGAGGTCAGGCGCTGATTTTGGACATGAAGGCCTGGCTCACAATCTCTGCTGTAGTTCATGGTGCCAAAGGTGTTCAATAGGGTTGAGGTCAGGCCTATGCGTGGGCCAGTCAAGTTCTTTCACACCAGATTCACAGAATTATGTCTTTATGGACCTTGCTTTGTGCAGTGGAGTACAGTCATGCTGGAACACGTCCAGGGCCTTCCCCAAACAGTTCCCATAAAGTTGAAAGCAAGCTCAGGGCCACGTGTGTTCAGGGCCAGACCACACTGACATTCATGGCAAGTGCAAGCAAATCAAAAATAACAACAGCACCATGAACAGAAATAATATACAAAAACTGAAATAATATATAAATGTGTGGATTTTGTTTGTGCAGATCTACCACCTGTTATTGCAAACATTCTTGCAAATGAAATATGCCTAGCCTGCTATTATGAGAAAAATACAGCCTTGTTTTAACTGTTAAATGTTGAATGTAGCCAATCTGTTGAGGCTACAGGTTTGTCTTTATTATTTACCTGAAAATAAGCATCGTCAAGCAAAACGTATTTCTCCTTTGCGGGAGGGAAGAATGAGAATGAGACTTGTAAGATATGGGCGGGAGCAGGACAAATATTTAATTATTTTACATTAAACACCTGCAAAAAGCCATATCATAAATGAACTGTAAATATCATGCAGCTCCACTAGCTGAAGATCCTTAGACTAGCCATCATGACAAATTTCTTAAAATATTTTGATGTACACTATTAAGATCTTTCACATTGTAAACTTTTTATTTTTAATGCACTGCTGCACATCCCTGTGTTTGTAACAAGTAGTGCATGCACGCTGTACATGAGCCTATGTAGGCACATATTACTATCTTGATAATGCATCCTTAAAATTACAGGGAAATACCGCACCATTGACTTTAGACCAGGCTTTTGTTGTTCAAAACCACAACTGCTCAAAAAAGCAATGCACCAACAATGCACCTGGCTCTGCCTCATTTTAAGACTGACACACCCACGGCCACTCAGAAGGGTGCAAGTACATTTGCTAATTAAACGACATGGACGCTGAATGGGAAAATGACAACTGCTTCAGGCTCATGTTAGCAAAGGCACCTGCACTGCACCTTGCGCCACTTTGTGCGAAATGCTAAATAGGGCCCATAGAATTTTGTGTCTGTTTCATTCCACCTGACAAATCTACCTCCATTTCTCCAAAGCAAACCATTGAAAACATTTCCTCCCGCCTATTCTACGGCATTCACAGTAAAATTATGACTGATACGCATGTATGACCATGGTACATATGCACGCACATCCAATGAAGTACTGACTATCAGTTTGTGCAATATGTTAACACTGTTGCCAGGGAGTTCAGCAAACAAACTGCATAATGGATAATTGGATAATTATATCTTTTTTGTTACATCAGCATTGTCCATAAGATGTGTGCGAATGTTTGCACCTACATTATCTGCTAATGGTTAATACCAGACATTTATTAGAAAGCCAGAAAAGTACCTTTTACCACACTTGCAAGTTCAAGTATTTATGTTAAGCATAAGATATTATACACAACACAAGAGGAGGGATAATAGGGCCACGGATCATTTTACTTAAGTTTGTTCTGGAAAAATGGATCTAGCAAGGTATGAAGAAAGAGGAAGAAGACACAGGTGGGGAGGTAGAAGAGAGTGAGAACGAGGAAGAGCAAGAGCAAAGAGACAAAAAGTTCCAGAAGGGATTTGTGCCACTGTTTTTGGTCATGCCCTTGTCCATGAGATGTCGATGAGAAAAGCTGGGCAAAGAGTAAAACCAAATCTGAGCTGCTTCACAGTAGCCTCTATAAAATGAACATTCAGCAAGGAAAATAGGTAGGTAAAAATACATACAGCACATATATGTACTGTAGCTGGCCAGCAAAGGGGGGAATGAAACCATTTGTGGTACCATCAGCCACTAGAGGGTTCTCCACCACCATGTCACCTCTGGACCATACAACACTATGCTCCTACTGGCTTTCCTCAATGGTCTCAGATCATGTGTACCAACTTAACCAGAGGGAGCTAGCACAACCAAAGCATGACTTGTACACCAACAACCCAAGATTCAGTAACATCATTCTGCCTGCATATTCTCCCTTTCTTAATCCCATGGAGGAGGGTTTTTCTCAGCATGGCATTGGAAGGTCTACGACCAAGACTCCTACATCCATATTCACCTCTCCCAGGCCATGGAGGAAGCTTGTTTGGACATTACAGTTGAGGCTTGCCAGGGATGGATAAGGGATGCAAGGGATTTTTTCCCCCCACTGCCTGGCCAGAGCTGTGATGCTGATGAGTATCTGACCTGACCCAGACCAGTAACAGGATGCTGATTTATTTTTCTTTTTTATGTATCAATGGTTTTTTGACTGGTTTACAATTTATTGGTTGGAAAATTCTACAGTTTTGTAGAATACATTAAGGAATTTGAAACAAATGTGAGGATTCCATATTTGTTGTGATATAGTGTTCATTATGTAAAAAGGTTGTTGGGGGGGTTGAGGAGTTGAGTGTGCAGTTATGCATTTGTTTTAAGAGTTTTGGGAAATGGAGAACAATTTCAAGAAATATCTCTTGGAAATCAGAAGTCATGTATCATATGAATCATAACGAATGAAGGGTCTTTCATGCAACTTGAGCATCACAAAAAGCGTTTCTTCTTACCCTGTAATATGCAAGCTGCAAAGCCAGCTGAATGAAGGCATCTGGACTTATTCGACACTTCTTAATTCTTCCTTTGCCAAAGTCCCTGAAGGGAAAAACGTGGAAGTCCACATCATCTGCAAGTACCTGTGCCACTGCAAGTGACCTGGAGATGTGCTCCTTACACTGCAAGTGGGAGAGGAGGGTGACAGCCCATTACACATCAGCACAACAACATTTCCATCCTTAAGCACTTTCAACTAGCAGCTGCCAGCATGACAACATGATGACAGCATGAAGCTCAAAACTCCCCAGATCGCCTCATCACCACCCCCAACCTCTATTTCTATCCCCTCTACAGTAGTCTTGAATGATATCTAATTTTTCATACTATTATACCATCCATACATGATTCCATGGCATACGATATTTATACGCATCCAAATTGGGTGTGATGGTCTAAAAAAAATTTTTCAGTCATATAATGTGTCTCAAAAGTTTGAAAAAGATCTCTCAAATACTTTTAGAGTTAGTGTTCACAACACTATGACCCTTTGCTGACACTAAGCAGCACTGCTTCAATTCTGGGGTGATCCATCTCAAAATAAAAGTTTCAATTTGTTACTCTGCAAAGTTTGAAAATGATCTGTCAAATACTTCTTGAGTTATCTTGAGTGGTGGACTGGTCAGAAAACTGCTGGTAGCAGGTTTTAGCTAGTCTAAGATGGTCTATGATATCTTAGGTCAGTGGTGTCAAACTCCAGTCCTGGACATTTTTAGGTTTCCCCTCATTTAACACACCTGATTCATCTCCTTCTAACTCCTTGTGCTAATTACCACACAGATTTGTGATAGAACAGGGAAAGAGCTAAGCTACACAGGGTTCTGGCCCTCCAGGACTGGAGTTTGACACCCCTGCCTTAGATGGTCATGTGCCTGCTCTTGATGTTCTTTGATGGTTTAGTTGGGTAGGTCACCAGTTGGTCATGCTGGTGTGGCCAGCCTATCAAGGAAATACACCTCCATATGGAAACATCCAGTTTGCCCCACTGGCTAATGTGAATAGTGACACAAAAGAAATTCCCAAAACACTGTGGAAGTGTGGAAATGGCTGGCATGTCTTTTCTTATTATGAGCATGTGTGATTTTTTTTTTAACAGAATCCCATAAGATGTGATCACAAATGGAAAAACCTTGTATGCTATGTAACCCCAAACGACACCTTCAGAGGGTTTGGGGTACCATAGAAACCACAGAAATTCCTGCAAAAGTTGTCCGAAATTTACCTCTCGCGAGATGTCCCAGCTAAGTCTCTGTGGATGTGGCAGAGTAGGCTCAATGTCTCCTTTGCAATGGCCTTCTTCATTATAGCCCAGCTGAAAGCTGTCTGTGGCTAAAACATACTATAAAAACAAAGGAGAGAATATAAGGTGGCAAGAGTCAAGTTCAGATCAAACTAAATACTTTTGGAAAGACAATAATGAATGAATAATAATGATGGCTCCACCCAGTTAATCCCTGTTCCTTCCAAACCCTCCAATCTCCACAACTATTAGCCCCCCCCATACACTCTCCCTGGGCTTTATTAAAAGCCCAGTATTGTGTCACTTGTTTGACTGTAACCGGGTTCAAAATATCTATGTCTGTGGCTTTTCTTGTGCCACCACTAAGTGATACTACTTCAATTTTGGTGCGATTTCTCTCTAAATGAAATAAGCCATAGATCATCACCTATGCAGTGTTCCTGGAAATGATCCCACTAATGAGATCAAGTGTCTCAGGCTGCCCTTGTTTTTGTTAATAACTGTTTAGATTAGATTAGATTAGATTTGATTAGACCGGGGTGGCCAATCTTATCCACAAAGGGCCGGTGTGTACGCAGGTTTTTGGGGTAACCTTTAGGTCAGTTGTTCAAACCCAGGTGTGAGGATTCTTCAGCCAATCAGTCCTCTAATTAGTAATCTAATTAGACAGTTGCAGCGAAAACCCACACACACAGTGGCCCTTTCTGGATAAGATTGGCCACCCCTGGATTAGACTGACTTTGTTATCACTGCATATATGACAAGTACTCAGACAATGAAATATAGCTTGGCATCTCATTCAAAAGTGCAAATTAGTGC
Organism: Mormyrops boulengeri; assembly: GCA_026781065.1. Lineage (NCBI taxonomy): Eukaryota > Metazoa > Chordata > Actinopteri > Osteoglossiformes > Mormyridae > Mormyrops > Mormyrops boulengeri. The sequence continues at coordinate 34,020,856 of JAODLD010000101.1, read as the reverse complement.
AAAAGTTTGAGAACCAGCTGCAAAATATATATGTGTGACAGATACATAGAAAATGTGTATCTCTCGTTTGATAAAGGGTCACATTCTCTTAAACTTTGTAGAAATTATTTTATAGTTACTAATATTTAATCATTTTATAGCTAATTGCTGTATCGTTTCGGAGGGAGCAGAAAAAGGGCCTACAAATAGCATATCCATAAGACCCCTAACTCATTAATCCACCACTGAGCGTGGGGCAATTAAGTAAGCGTTCCTGGGATGTTAACCTACCCATCTCCCTTCGCCATCGACTCACCTCCCACAAGTGGGCCACGACTGGGGCATCGGCCCATGAGTGCTCCGCGTTCAGACCAATCTTCCCATTCTTATACACCACCACAGAAAAGGACTTGTCAAACCACCTGGGACAAAGAGAGAAAGATGAAATGTAGAAACTTTTCGTATTATGCAGTGTAAATTCCTCGTATCGCATACAATACAACCAAGCATTTACAGATTAGTTTAAAGTGGACAAGCCTGTATGTCTATCAGGCGGTACAGGGTACAGGGAGCCTGTAAATCCAAATTTAAAAATGTGCCAGAAAATATATACAAACTGAGTCACACAGGTGAAGAAGCCACACATCTATTACAGACAGTCTAGTTTGCCTGATAGTTGCATTGGTGATTGGCAAAAAGAGCCTTCATGGAATACAACTGAAGAGAATAGAAACTGTATTTCCACCTGTCAAATCTTGCTCTCAATGAGACACACAAACACACATACAGGTGCAAACTTGGGGTCATATGTTCAGCTAGCATGTAGCACCCCTGACATTCAGTTATGATATTCAGTGCCTCTCAGCCTAAAGCCTAGTTTATGTTTCACTTCTCTGCATGCATTTTCATGCACTTGCGGGCTGTGGGTTTTCGTGAACAGGCAAGCTTGTGTTCTGGCAGATGTATTGCAACAAGTACAAATAAAAGCAGTGTAGTAAAACAGATAACTCTTCATGAAAAAAAGCTATATATATAATGTATAACTTCTAACATCTGAAAGAAATTAAAATAGAATAGCATTTTTTAGTTTAAGATCCATTGGATAAAAACAGAGATAACATATGGTGAGTGTTTATCACTATCATTTTTCTGCCTATATATACTATGATTGGTAAAGTGAAATTTCAGAAGGGAACTTTTAGTTGGCATTTTTACGGTGGCTGAGAAAGCCCAACGAAATTCAAAATAAAGAAATGCACGTCTAATAGAAAAACACACTGCAAAGCAACAAAGCATATTATTCAAATTCATAACGAACCTGAAAACACATTGCAAATTCATAGATGCTACACAAATTCAGAAAACACTTTTATCAAAATGACAACACAGGTGAACGACATTTTATAAACCCGCTGCACATTCACAGATGCGCCACAAATACAGAAAACAACCGCAACTTCGGAAACGCACTGCAAATAGCAACAACACAATGGAAGTGTTTCCGGAGGACCCTTTTTCCAGGCGTACTTTTCAATGGAGCAAATGGCAATAATTTACAGGTGAAAAGTAAGTTACAGTGGAAACTGCTTATAGTGATCACGTTTATAATGATCAACCACTTATATGTATCAAAAAGCTTGGCACAGAATCAATTTTGTTCAAATACTGTTTAAATAATTCGTTTTTAGTAGTGAAGTAGTCTGCTTACAGTGTCTATTTAAGCATGACAACACATGGGGAAAATTAAAACTATGTTTTTTTTTTACTTTACTTTGATGGCCATGCTTTGCCTTGCTGTAGTCCGTCTGCTTCTGTCTAGGTACATACACATAAAACATGTGTCACATAAAACATGTGTAATGCCCTGCTCGTGCTGATCCTCCTGTGTGCCACACCCCCCTCGCTACCTCATGTGGGAATCCCCATGTCATCAGCTGTTTTGAGTTGTGTTTCATTAGTTCAGAGTTTTTAAGTCCATGTCTGTGTGCCTTTCGTTAGTCCGCTCATTAACGTTGTGATGTTGGTCAGTGTTGTTTCCCTGGTTAAAATCCCACGTTCACCCGACTCCTGCTCCGATTTCCGGGGTCAAGCCCCGGAAGTCATTTTCTCTCAATGACAAACATGGGCTCATCAAAGATTATGATAAACTGCTAAAAAAAACAAGCCACGGAGATGCAGCAACGAACCTACAATAAGCTATTTTTCATGTACAGTACTGTACAATATGCTATTTTTCATGTACTGAATTATACACAGTTCAGTAATTTAGTTTGTACACTACAGTACTTTCAAAAGCGTTTCACATGGTTGTACTGTATCTTGAAATCAAATTTAAGTAAACAACACTGTCCTGAGACATAAGAAAAATGGGTTATAATGATCATCTGCTTATAGTCAATTTCACCCAGACAGACGAGAGATCACATATAAGCTGTTTCCACAGTATCTTCTATTTGAGCAGATTGCCACAACAATAATCAAGAAGCTGTGTGGTAAATGGTAGGAATAATGTGATTGATAACTGCTGTACTATAACCTATAATTGCTCAGAGAGCTACACAGGTTAATCATAAAAACAGCTGCCACTGATTGTTTACTGTAACTTAAAACCATGCACATTTACGTTAAAAACATTATTACAAGCATGTGACCACCCGGACAAAGTTTCCTCCAGAAATACTTCCATTGTGTTGTTGCTAGTTGCAGTGCGTTTTCAAAGTTGCAGTTGTTTTCAGTATTTGCGGTGCATCTGTGAATGTGCAGCATGTGTGTAAAATGTGGATCACATGTGTTGTCATTTTGATGAATGTGTTTCCTTTATTTGTGCAGTGTCTATGAATTTGCAGTGTGTTTGGAGGTTCGTTATGAACTTGAATAATGTGTTTTGTTGCTTTGCAGCGCATTTTTCTATTAGACATGCGTTTCCTTATATTGAATTTCATTCGGCTTTCTCGGCCACCGTACATTTTAGCCTCAAACAACAAACTAGCGCTGCAGCACTGCATTGAGTTTACATGTATGAGGTGTTCCAATTATACAATGGGCATGTTCCATTTCATCTGTTTTGACAGAGATCGACATCAAACAAATACAGACGCTGCTCTACTTACGAACGAGATACGTTGGAATGCCCATTGTAACTTGAAATGTTACTTGAAAAGTCCTTATTCAACATCATTTTAACGGTTTACGCAAGTACTAAGAACTAGGATGCTGGGAGTACGCACGCTACGCTGCTGCGTGGCGGGTGTAGCAGCCAGAAGTCATACTAGGCAGAATTGATGTGCAGAAAAAAATTGATGTTGCGGACAGGAAACGGGAGCCCAATGAACACAGTTTGGACTTACAGTCCTCTTCGTTCATATGTCTGAAAGTTTGTAAGTTGAAAGTTCGTAAGTAGAGGAGCATCTGTATGTACAAACTTTTGTGAATAAAGATTGTGAAATATCAAGCAATTGTCTTCCTAACAAATAGAATGTTGAGTTTTATTGCTACTTATAGTAAAACAGTCCATTTTTGAGTTTTTGTCAATCCCTTTATTTATACGCTTATAATAAATAAATTCTTAAATATTTTTTTCCCCAGAAGGGTAGTGCGTGGATCACTGCAGAAGCAAATATGCGCTTTGTTGTCCATCTAATGTGAATAATGTTGATGTTTTATGGATTAATAGGGTTGTTTTTTCGTGGAAAGTTTTAAAAATATATGTCTTATTGCGCACAGGATTACTCTGGAATATTTTAGCACACAATATTGCAACTTGGACAAGCAGATTGAGTAAATGCTCTCGATTGCAAAGATATCCGATTCATGTCTGTGCATTATATCTATCCAAAGTTATGAGCCTGAGATTAATGGGTGCGAAAATCAACACATTTTGTGTTTGTCAGGTTCTAAAGGATAACAAACAGATGAAAATTAAGCCGTTGTGATAAATAGCAAGGCGTTTTGATGAGTGGTCTTGACTGGTCTTGAAATAAAACCTCAAGCCCTTTATCTCCGAGACCAAGACAAGACTGAGTCAAAATAAAGTCGATTGCAAGATGATACCTAGACCACAAAAAGCGGTCTCGAGACCAAGACAGGTCTCAAGTACTACAACACTAGAGGATCAGAACTTAAAATATAAAATTTCCATTCACTCCACCTATCATAGCATTTTCCATGGAGCAGGGATTTTGCATAGCGATCCAGGCTACCAGTTGGATCATGTCCCATCATGCCGTGTTCGTCGTCATCCAAGGTAACAAAGAAAGCGGCCTTTTCAATGCAGTCCAGTGAATGCTTGTTGACCCCAGAGCTGAAAAACTGCTTCCGAGCCTTAGCCCATGGGATCCTGACAAAACAGAGGAGAGGGTAGGTGAGTGATGGCAGCCTGAAAGATACATTCAGTCCGTAAAACCTAGACTACAGCTATCCGAAAATAGACCCTCTAGCCAGACAATGTACAACAAGCTGAAGCTGGCAAGGTTTGCTACTGAAGGAAGGGATTCGCCTGAGTTCACGGCTGGGTATTTTAAAAAACTAACTAGAGATGGTCGTGCCACAATTATGTTCGGCCGAGGGACCAAACAGTAAAATAGATGATTGACAAACTTATCATTTAGGGGTGTGGATCAAAGAAGAAAACAATGATGGTGAAGGGTTGAAGAAATGATGATGCTTAAGTGACGAGATATTGTTACACGGTAAGAAAATGTATAAAACTTAGTGTAAAACAGTATTGGACACACTCCTACAGGGTGTCCAGCCTTGGTTGTAACCTCGCTGTTACAATAAAGACTGAATCTGAAGATCTACACAAGCGGCTCTTGACTCCTGATTGGCGGGGGAAGAAAATACCACAACATGTACAGTGTAGTTTCATTTTCCAGAATTAATACAGTCAAATGTTGCTTCACATCAGGGATATGTTCTGAGAAATGCACCATTAGGCGATTTCGCTATTGTGAGAAGATCATAGAGTGTACTGATACAAACCTAGGTGGCATAGCCTACTACACACCTAGGGTATATGATATAGCCTAAGCCAGGGTTTCTCTACCAAGTCCTTGAGGACTCCCAGACAGTCCATGTGTTTGCTTCTGTGGGAGGCAATATGTGGGCTATCTGGCAGGGAACTGGGAGGGAGCCAGAACATGCAATGCCTGGGGGTTCCCAAGGACTGGCTTGGGAAACACTGGACTTTATAATGATAGTGCAGTTTAGTAAATACATAAACCAGTAACAGATGTTCATTATCATTACCAAGTATTATGTACTGTATGTAACTGAATGTGTGCGGTCTTCGGTATATGTGTGACCGTCAGATAAATGCTTCCTTAACATCAAGACTCTGAAGACAGTTGGCCGCTTGTCCACAGGTTTATTGATATTACAAGAAAGGGTGAAACATAAACATACGAAAGGCATAATCAGCACTATGCTTGTATTTAACATACACAGATATACCCTATTCAAATATACCAACTTAATCCTTAAAATGAATCTAAGTCTGTTTTTTTTTACTATTAGAAGTTGAATTGTTATTTTTGTAATTTTTTTGTACATAACTTTAAATGTAATATACGGGATCAGATTTAAACATGCGATTATTTATGTTTATTTACATATTTGTAATTACTCTTATAGCAACTTCCAGTGGCCTAAAAGCAGTGTAGTCATTCACAATGCTAACTAGGTAGATTTCTAGCATCCCACTTCACAGAATGTAACACTGTAGATAACTGTAGATAACAAATCAGTACACACCCACAATGCTACCCAAGGCACAAGGTGTATGCTGTAGTCAATGGATATGTACGGAAGCCCTGAAGAGCAAAACAGAGCTTTACTGTATGTTACGGTGGCTATGACGTTGCTAGACAATAGGAATTTTCCAGCTCCGTTATAATATTTTGGAACCACCACCGTATATGTGGTCCATGAGTGTATATCTATAATTGGGTTGCTGATTATGGCATCACATCAATGCCAAAACTAGAGCACTAAAACGCTATGTGAAAAATATAAACCTGTGTAAATATCCCACTTGCGAGCGCATATGTGAAACTCATGAGCACAAAAAGAAGAACTGCGTGCGTATCTATCATAATATCACGCTCAGATTGTGTTTTTTTCCCCTCTTGACTTTATAGTTTTACTCATGCATCAAGTAGATTACTTTCGGCTGCTCTCTGTGCTGAAGTGAAATGCTTGCGCCCGAGTTTTGCCAGTTTGCAGCTGGGTTCATGGCCGGTTCTGTCGGCGAATGCTATTGGCTGATGGTTCCTAGTTTTCGGGATTGGATGCACACTACAAAAAGCTTGTCCAGAAGACAGACCTCGGACGATAGTGATGGGAATTCAGGCTCTTTTTAGTAAGCTGTATCATTATGGTGATGGGACTAACGGCTGTTTAATGCGAGCCGGATCTTATGGCTCTGTTCCTTTCTGAGAGTCGTTCGTTTCTCTTTTTTTAGGGGGTGAAAGAATTACTAGGGGGTAAGATTTGGATCAGATTCAGACTTGGACATCCCACCAATATAATTTCATTTTTCATGTGTGGTTTAGTAGCACTACATCACTCGTACTGCCAAATCTAATGTCAATTATCATTGTAAACATTATGCAAGGTGACACCATATAATTTCCAGTGAATTTACCACTTTGAATAGACCCTCTGAATGAAATGTGTTATGTAAATTAAGTTGGCTTACCTAAAAGGCATAAGGTAATTCATGCAACACTTAGTATTACAAATTTTTTTTTTGTTCCGTGGAAAGTTAATCTACATCCGAATTACAGTGTATAAAAATAGAGTCTGCTACAGCTCCACTGGTTTGTGCCTTGGTCTACAGCCCCCCAAACCAAACAAAGACTTTATAACTGAATTCTCTGATTTTATATCTCAATCTGTATCAATATATGAGTGTTTGTTGATAGTGGGTGATTTTAATATTCATCTCTGTTGGTCAGCGAGTTTTGCTATCTTTTGGACTCTTTTGGACTTTCTCAACATATAAACAAGGCTACTCATATCTATGGACACACTCTCGACCTCCATTTATCTTATGGGCTTTCTGTTCATAATATAAACATTGAGGATGCATCTTTTTCTGATCATAAGCCTATTGTGTTTGATATCACTCTTTCAGATCCTCTGTATATTACTAGTTCCCGAGGTCATTATTCCTGGTTCATGAACTCTCTCACTGCAAGTCAATTTTCTGAAAGCTTTTAGAGAAACTGTATTTCAACTACTATTTTGACTGCTGACATGCGTATTTTTAGTCCTGATGAATTAATTTCTCTTTTTCACTCCTCTTGCTCCACTATACTAGGCTCTATGGCCCCCTTTAAATACAGACGCCCCAAATTCACATCTCAGCAGTGGCCAGATGACTCCACTCGCTCTCTCAGGCAGGCCTGTTGGAAAGCTGAGAAAGGAAAAAAGGATCATCTCACTATTTCCTTGGAAATTTTTAAACAATCCTTAGTGACCTACCAGGCAGCTAAAAAAGTCAGAGCCAAACATTTATCTGATATCAGTAAACCTTGTCACAAACCCAGAAATTTGTTTAACTCTATTAACTCAGTAATCAACCCCTGCATTTCGCCAGATGCTCAAGCGTCCACTGACATTTGTGATAATCTTTTAAACTTTCTTATGATCAAGATTGAAAACATTCGATCCCTGTTCACCCCCCACTCCATCTGACACGCTCTCTGATTGCCCAGGTCTCTTTAAATCAATTCCAACAGGTCTCCTTCTCAGAGATGAGAGACATAGTCATGCATATGAAACCTACATCTTCCCCCCTAGATGTTAAAAATAAATTACAATGTGCACAACTGCATCATCAGCCAGTGCATGGAGAGTCCATAGCCGAGCAGCGCTGCTCTCAGATGGGATCCAGCTCCCATCATTCATGTAAAGGAGCCAACTTGTTTGCGACCAACACATCACTAGAGGACGAAGAGGAACGTCGGCATGTAGCTAGGTTAAAAGCAAACCATGGTTTATATTATGAAAGCAATGATATTCATTGATTCTTGTTGCCCACTTGCCTGTACCCTCCATCAACATAAAAACAGATGCTATATTTATGTTGATGGAGGAACAGGCTAGTGGGCAGTGGGAATCATTGTATGCATACTCGTAAAAAATAGTTAAACCTCGGATATCAAATTATTATTATAAAATAGATAAAACTATAACTTGTTCATCGACAATCTTCTGGAGAACCTCTTCGTGGTGTGCAGTCAACCACAAAACCAGGAGAAAACAGCCAACAGCATCCACCGACAGAAATGCCATGAGCCCACCCCCAAACTGTCAAAACTATTCCATGCCATAACTCAAGCGCAAAAATTTCACTCGAGTGCAGAGAGCAGCTGAAGGTACTCTACTTTCTGCGGGAGGAAGACTATCTAGTCGAGAAGGAAAAAAGAATACATTTTAGAGGGGGAAAAAAACACAATCTGAGCTAGATATTATGATAGACAAGGAAACTGTTCTTCTTTCTGTGCTCACAAGCTTTACATTTGTGCTTCTGAGTGGGATATTTACATAGGTTTATATTTTCACATTGTGTTTTAGCACTCTCTAGTTTTGACACTGATGTGACACCATAGCTGATAAACGCTAAAAGCTATTTTATGGAAAATAGCATCTATCAAAAACAGGCGTTAATGTAGGTCTTTCACAAAAGCAAAGTGGCATAAAAGAAACATTCATAACTTTTACCTTCAGTTTGTGTAGAATACTAGCATGCCCTAATGTTTGCTCTCCCTGTATACTTTTGGTGACTGTTTGTGGCAGTCTGTATAATGTCACCATTTAGAGTTACCACCTCACGTTTTACCCACCTGTCTCCTGCTGTCAGTGCCCCAAGCTTTTCTTCTCCAGGTGAGGGTGGGGAGGAGTCATCCAGGATTTTTTGGATCTGGAACTCAATTTCCCTGGGAGACAGCAGCCTGCCCGCATTGTACATCGCCAGTCGGAAATAACGGCCCCGGTGGTAAACAGCCAGATAGTCACTGTCTTTCCAGTGCTGTATTATATCTGACAGAGTGGGGCAGAGTAAGGGATGGGATGATCACAACCAGGAGACATGGCTACAGTTTCATGGCAATGGACCAGACACTACGGCACATTTAACACTGACTCAGAACCAAGGGAGAGGGGTAGTGACACTGGAAAGAGAAATGATGGCTTCAGCTGCATGGCTGTCCTTAGCAGGAGGGCACATCACAACTTAAAAAGGGGGTAAAGCTGCTCAAGGTTACAGGGCGACATGAAGACAAGCTAAAAACAGTGTAGCAGCAACATACTACAGAGGGTACTTTTCCACTACACCAAGTACCATACTTTTGGTAAGGTACTTTCAGTACTTTCCCTTTCCCACTGACTTCTGGTTGAGTACCAGTACTAAAAGTTCCAGTTATATACAGTACTGTACAGAAGTCTTAGGCAGCCAAAGAAAACGATGCTTAAATGATCTTCATGTTGGTGTAGAACCATGAAACTTTGCCTGTCAAAGTGTGGTAGCTTAGCCTTTTCAAAACCTCAGGTCAAATCACCCATGTATTTTCAGCAAGCATTCAAGCAACCATGTGTTTCTTAACTCGACCACTAGCACACCTTGTATAGCTAATCAATA
>JAODLD010000101.1:34000696-34011134 GCA_026781065.1 Mormyrops boulengeri | reverse complement strand
CTCATTGGGAATTATCTACTAACTATGGATTATTTCTAATAACTACTAGTTCATTACTCGTCAAATGAACAGTGCTTTTTTTTTTTTGGACTAACAGGAACGTATAGGCTACTGTTCTCAATGGTTTTTGGCATTTTGGCATTGAAGAGCTGAACGCGAGTCCGTATTTGATCTTCTCCGTATTGAGAAACGGCCCATGTTCCTCTTCCATCTGCTCCACACGGTGCCCGCACATTCGTGTCTAGGAGCTGAGACCATAAAACGCAGTACACTCACACTCAACTAAAATGCATGTACACAAATCAGGCAAATGACAAACGTTTTTTTAATTATTATTTTATTTTAGATTGTTGGGGGAAAGTGACATTTTTGGCCTGCCCGCCAGTCCTTTAAAATTGTTGGGGAGAGACAGGGGAGAAGAAAGCATTTTTTAGATGTCAAACTCCTACGTTAGCAAGGGAGTGACATTTGTTAATTATAAAAAGCTGTATTTGTAGTTAACTTGTTCTTATAATACTGTAATGAAGTGGAAGCGTGTGAGGTGTTAATTAAGTGGCTTTAAGGAGGGAGTGAGAGCGGGGTGGGGGGAGATCTTTTGGCTAAGCGCAGCATTCCGAGGGGGAGGTGCCGTTCGCATGCCGTTTAGGGCTGCCGGCGGTGAAGCCAGGTAGCGGGCTGCAGGGACAGGTTCTGGTGCGGTGGGGGGAGGATAGCTAAGACCGGGAGGGGTAGGAGTGCAGGACCGCTGTTTAGTCCGGGTAATTGGATAGGTGTGGGCAGCGGCGGAATTCCCTTTCGGGGTGGTATTATTGAATACTGGTGTGAAGGTTTCCTCCCCGGGGTGGGGGGGCGTGATGTTTTAATTTTGTCCTTATTGTATGTTAGTCTGGTGTGTTTTATTTAAGTAGCGTCACCCGCTAGGGATCGGGGCGGGACTGGAGAGATGGTATCGGTCACGTAAACTCTGCCTGTGCCTGAAGGGTGGGGAATTGTGTATTGCAGCGCTACTGGTGTGCCGTGCCCTGATAGGGATGTTGTGGTGCGAGATTCACTGCGTGATAATGTGTGTTGACACCTGCAGGGACGAGTTGGTTTGCTATGGGGAGATAACGGGGCCGAACCTTTTGTAAGCCCGGACCCGGACCCGGCCCGATGGGTCGCTACATGCATTGTATTGAATAAAGTGAGTTTTGTAATTTATAGTTGAAGTCTGGTGGTGATCTATTCTCCCTCTCCTGCCTCTGACACTATTTTAGGTTCATTACAATACATTTGTCACGCAGCGTAGCGGCCGCAAAATGACCAAACATAATGGAAGAAACAAACCATGCTTTTGCAAATTGCGTAACAGATTCATGACAATTAAGGTAAACTGACAATTAATCTAAGCGTAAACAATGTCGTGTCGTGTGAAGTATCAGACTCCGTGAAAAATGTGTGTCTGTCTGGTAGAAGAGGTGAGAAGGCGATACTTGCTCAGGCTTGTTCTTCCATTGCTCCAAGTGGGCGGGTTGTGTGGTTTTACTTCTGATATAACCAGTTAAATTGAGTTTGGTAAAAATCAATTTCATTATAGAAAATAGTAAGTCACGAACAGTCTCATCGTTTTTATTTATGGATTACTTGAAAAAAAAAGACAAATCAATTTATTGGAGTAAATATACAGTACTGCGCAGAAGTCTTAGGCAGCCAAAGAGAATGATGCTTAAATGATCTTCATATTGGTGTAGAACCGTGAAAGTTTGCCTGTCAAAGTGTGGTAGCTTAGCCATTTCAAAACCTCAGTTAAAATCACCCCTGTACTTTCAGCAAGCATTCAAGCAACCACGTGTTTCTTAACTCCACTACTAGCACACCTTTGTATAGCTAATCAATAAAAAAGTGACGAAATCTAATTAATTAATTAAGCCGGTGACGAAATTTATAAAAATCATGGAATGGCTGGGGTGCCCCTGAGAAGAGGTTTGGGAACTGAAGCAGTGCTCATCTAGTCATCCAACAAGATATCAGTACATTTCTGGAGAACTGAAAAAAAATTTTTTAGTTTTTATTATGTTATTCTTAATTTGCATATGTTATAATGTTAAACTGTGTTTTTTGCTCTGAGCAGAAGTGTACTTACTACCCAGATAAATAGCTTTAAACATTTCTTTTGACTGCCTAAGACTTTGGCACAGTACCGTAAATGTCAAACCAGCTGGGGTACTTCTTTGGTACTTTGGGCTGGGACTTGAAATGCTTCATTTGTTGACTGGTTATGCAAATAACCTGCTTTGAAACATAATACAAACACTGCCATGAAAACAGTTATGAGCTCAGAAAACGATAAACAATGCAAAAAAAATAATTGTGATCTGGACAGAAGAACAGACAAAAAAAGATTAGGGTGGCATGACAAGAAATTTAAAAAGTATTTTGTTTAATATGGTAGGACAGCACACATATAGCATGTCCTAGCGATGCGATTTTGCTGTGAAAAATATTGCGGTATTTATAAAGCAAAAAGGGGTTGAAAAATTTCTTACAAACCCATCTAGGAGTGATTTAGACAGCAAGGATGAAAATGATTATGATTGTCTCAGAGAATGCATGCGGCACTCATGCAAAAGCAGCATGAGGTAAACTTTAAACTGACTTTTAAACATATATTACATAATCTATAAAAGGAATAATAATTACGTAGCTTGGGGAGTTTAAATTTCGCTATACATTTTACTCTGTCAAAGAGCAAAATATTTAGCAAACTTTAAACTCCGAAAGTGCTAATGTCCGTACAGAATTGAGAGTAAGAAAACGCCTGCATTCTAGCTGACTGGTGATTACATGTGAAAACTTGCATGTGAATAACATAGGATGTTGATATTAATATTGTACATCGTCCAGCCCTATAATATACTACAGCCATTTTTTGAATTCAGTAGAAAATAACCCACCTTGTGTTGTGATGAAATTCGGCACCAGTACAAGTATTTACGCCAGTGGAAAACCAACACCTTGAAGTACCATACTTTCAGTACTTTCTCAAAGTACCAATAGTATGGTACCTGGTATGGTGGAAAAGTGCCCAGAAGGTGTTTGAGCAAGCATGCAACTGGGAAACAGCCAGAGTGTTAATACCTGTTATCTCTCCAGGAATTCGACAAGAGTCGAACATCCTCTCAAATTGATAGGAACAGCAAGGTACCGAGGACCTCAGCAAGCACTGGGGGCCCATCGAGGACAGAGACAGGGAGAGGGTTTGGGTTTGGGGGGGGGGGGAGAAATAAAGTGAAGGTCGGGTAAGTGGAAAAGTAAGAGACAAGGAAAAACAGAGGACAAATGAATAAGAACAGGCGAGGAAACAAACAAATTCACAAATAAAGAGATAGAAAATTGCAATATTACAGTACAGGCCTGTAATGAAAAATGAAGAGGCACATGCAGACAGATGGATTGTGTATTTGTACACAGATATCTAACACTGAAATGGGTGATTTCTACTATACAAGGCCTTGCAAAGCAATTCAGACCCTTGACTAATCCTCTCTCCACTGAAATCCCAATCCTATCTCGAAATTTCGTTTTCCGTGATATTTTTATTTCTAAGAATGAGAATTTATTTCAACACAACATATTTCCCAAACGCTCACACACACACACACACAGATGTCTGTATTCATACCTTTGTGAAGACCGTCCATTCAGTTTTATGGGGAAAACCCTAATCCCAGCTATGACATCCTTACCCCCAACCCAGCCCTGTTTACTTTAACCATTATTAACCAAACAAAATACAAGGTTTCAGGCATTTTTAGTTTTTTGAAGGCAATCACAGATTTTTTCTTGATTGTTTCCCCTTGTGGGGACCGAATAAATGGTTCCCACAATGTCAAAATAACAGGTTTTTATTGCTCCCCACAACATAATATATATATATATATATACAACCCATACACGCATGCACTATATGGAGAAAAGTATTGGGAAACCTGGCCATTACACCCACAGAAACTTTTATGACATTCCATTTTAAATCCATAGGCATCAAGAGCATTTGTGAGGTCAGGCACTAATGTTGGATACATTTACATTTACAGCTTTTAGCAGACGCTCTTTTCCAGAGTGACTTACAACCAGTGCTTAGTAGTCTATGACTGTTCTTCAATTTATAAGCTAGACCTAAAATCAACAGCTGTCATCAAGATCAAATTACTGCTAAGAACTATGAAGGCCTGGCTCACAATCTCCATTACATAGCAAGACATTTTGGACAATTCCATGCTCCAAACTTTGTGTGAACAGATTAGGGAATTCCGTTTTCTGTTACTGCTTGACTGTGCCCCAGTGCACAAAGCAAGGCCCAGCCAGGGTTGGATGAGTCTGGTGTGGAAGAACTTGATCGGCCAACACAGAGCCCTGACCTTAACCCCACCAAACACCTTTGGGATGAACTTGAACGGAGATTGTGAGCCAGGCCTTCCAGTCCTACATCACAGCTTGAGAAAAAATCCAGATGCACAAAACTGTGCGGACACACATTCCCTTTATAAAACCAATGACCGTGAATTTTATGTACGTGAACAAGCCCACAGCCACCCCCCCCAACCCACCCATAATTATGTATATTTGCATATGTAAATCTGTATAAATACCCGCTTTGTTCTATGGTTTTCTTAAACAACAATGGATAAACCACGTGGGAAACATAAGTATTTCAGTGAGTGCGAAGTGGACGTCATGCTAACAGAAACTGAGAAAAGAAAAGTGATATTATTTGGTGGTTTAAGTAGTCGCATCAGCAATAAACGAAAGTTGACGGAGTGGCACAACATGGCGGAGTCAGTTAAAAGTGTTGGTTCCGAAATTCGCACAGTAGCCGAAATTAAAAAGAAGTGGTCGACATGAAATAACGAGTGGCCGCTCACCATAAGAGTCTCACCACCACAGGCGGAGGTAGCGGAATTCCCAGTATCACACCCTTTGAGCAAGGAGTTGCTGCGATGATTAGGGACACACTTTTTGTGGACTGTATAGCATCACCCCACTGGTCTTGTCCAGGCAGCGCCAACTGCCTTTAAGCCAGGGGTGCCCACATTTTTTCAACTTGCGAGCTACTTATAAATGACCAGGTCAAAATTAATAATAATAATTCCCTTTGGGATAAATAAAGTATTTTTGAATTGATCTGGGATTTTAGATCCTTCACCTTCCTCTTTCTCAGCTCGCTTTTCGGGGGGAAGTAATTAATGTTGTAGTTTTATGAACAGTCCAAAAATGCCGCTCCACATTTCCCTTCTTCGGAATAGCAACGGTAGACTGACAGATGAGGCAAATGCACTTCGAATATGACATGGTGGATAAAAACTGCCATTCCGTATGGAAGTGGTAGGTTTTTGGCTTCTTACTTGGTCCAGCTCCCCCATTCATTTTTATACTCTTTCTTAAATTTAGTAGAAATAAATTGGAGGCTAACTAGGCTAGCTTTCTAGAGTTTTGTAGCAGCTGGCGTGGTTGAATGCATCATCCATCCTTTGTTTTTTATGCCATACGATCTACCCAAACTACCTTTGCGATCGACCAGTAGATTGCGATCGACGTATTGGGCACCCCTGCTTTAAGCTGACCTACAGTACGCTCTACCACCGCCCGAGCCCGAGAATGGGCATTATTATAACGCCACTTTTGTTCATTCTGTGGGTTTGCGAGTGGCATGAGAAGCCACGACTTTAGTGGGTATACCACTGTCCCCTAAGGAATTGTCAAATCAAGTTAATTGGTTAAATCAAGCAAAGCTTACAATATTGGGCCAAATTATAAAACGGGAAAAATCTTCTTACCGAGCAGCCAGCCATCACGTATACCACCCCATTTTCAAGTTTGTTTCCAACACTATACTGGTTCTGAGAATAAACGAATCATGTGTTGAGCCAGGCCATCTAACCACAACATTAATGAGACGCATGTTCGAATCGCACATAATTTGTACATTAATACAGTGAAAGTGCTTTCTATTTGCATAAGCTAATTCGTTCTCTGAAGGTGCCTTTATAGCAATGTGCGTGCAGTTGATGGCATTGGGAAAATCGGACATCGCTGCAAAGTGTACTTTAATGTTTGCCTGCTCAACCACAGTGTAAGGAAATTTTATATATCTGGGTGACAAGCGGATTATGCCGTCCCATACAGCTGGCATGGTGCGACTTAGTGTTGACTGAGAAATACCCGATCGGTCCGCAAGTTCTCGCTGAAAAGCACCTGTGGCTAAGAACCCGAGAGTGGACAGAACTTGGAAAGAAACAGGTATAGCGCAATTCCTCATCGTCTGCCTTTGTAATTCTGTAATCAACTTAGAAGCCAGTCATCATCATGGGGCAAGAAAATCATCCCTGAATACGCGCTCTCTTGTAGTTCTTCCATAAGCTATGTCTTCCAATAACGCAACAGCTGCCATGGAAGTTGTAATAGTTCAGTCATTATCTGCACCGATTTATTGTTACAAATTGATTAAAATCAGGTGCCGTATATTTTCAAACAACATACAATTAATGTCGGTGTATTGGATAAAGTCAGCGTCATGACTGTAAGTTTAAAAAGGGAAACCACAGTAACAATGATTTGCCACTGAGTGCCATCCGTTTACAAAACTGAGCAGAAACGTGCTGTACGCCAAGTTTCATTTTTATACATCTCGACGTGAGCGTGGAAACGGATGTACGCAACATTTTCATGCATACGCACTGTTTATACATGAGGCCCCTGGTGTCCTGGTGCAATGGGAACAACCTTGAGCTCAACGCTCTGAAGACAGTAGAGATGATTGTGGACTTCAGGAAAAGCTCTGCCCCTCCTCCACCCATCTTCCTGCTCGGCTCACCAGTCACCGCTGTGGAGTATTTCCGCTTCCTGGGCCCCACGATCAGCAAGGACCTTAAGTGGGAGATGAACATCTGTTCTCTCACCAAAAAAGCTCAACAGAGGATGTTCTTCCAGACTGCTGCAGTAGTTCAGTCTGCCAAAGACTATGATGGTGCACTTCTACACTGCCATCTTTGAATCCATCCGCACCACCTCCATCATCGTCTGGTACCCTGCTGCCACTGCCAAGGACAAGAGCAGACTACAGCGCATCATTTACTCTGCCGGGAAGACGATTGGCTGCAACCTTCCATCTTTACAGGACCTGTACGAGTCCAGGTCTTTCAAAAGAGCAGGAAGGATTATGGCTGATTCCTCTCACCCTGGTCACAAACTCAGACTCTCTCTTCAGACTCTCCCCTATGGCAGAAGGTTGCGGTCCATTGGGACCAAAACATCACGACATAGGGACAGTTTCTTCCCCACCGCAGCCCGCCTCATGAATAAGGCCAGGAACACTCGCTCAAGTACTATTTCCTGATTCCAGTACAAGCATGCATTCTCTTAAATATGTTTATGTATATATTTCCACTGCTGTATCATATTTCACATTCTCTGGCTATTTATATTAGTACCTGTACATACTCATTAACCACCTTATCTCTCGATGTCTGGCACCGACCACCAAAGCAAATTCCTTGTATGTGTGAACGTACTTGGCAATAAACTCGATTCTGATTCTGATTCCAACAGGACAATGACCCCAAACATACCTCTAAAAGCACCCAGAAATGGTTGAAGACAAAGCACTGGAGAGTTCTGAAGTGGACAGCAATGAGTTCGGATCTAAATCTGATTGAACACTTATAGAGAGATCTCAGAATTTCTGTTAGGTGAAGGCACTCTTCAAATCTGAGAGACCTTGAGCGGTTTGCAAAAGAAGAGTGGTCAAAATTCCAGTTGAGAGGTGTAACAAGCTTGTTGATGGTTATAGGAAGTGATGGGTTTCAGTTATTTTTTCCAAAGGGCAAATTTTAAGGTGCTGATAATTTTGTACGGCCAAGTTTTTGAGTTTCGTGTAAAATGATGTCAAATTTGGCTTTTTTTTCCTCTGTTTTTTTGCGTTGTGCCAATGCACATAAAGGAAATAAAAATGCGTGCATAATAGGGTGCATCCAAAAAATAAAAATTGTACAATTGAGCTGTCTGTGTTACAGTTTTATTCCACTGTTAGTTATATGACTACTGTAAAAGTTATATTAGCATTGAAAGTCACTTAGAGATCCCACGCTGCATTACAAACTACCAAGTTCGGCTGCTAAATTGCAATGGCCAACACATTTTAATGTCAAATTTTTTTTGTCAATTTGGTTACAAAGCTAATACTTTTGCCATTAATTTTAATGTTAATTTGCATATTACTTGTCAGAGAGTGCAAGCATATTTAATGTATATAGAAAGTTTTTCAAGATATCATGAGAGTAAAACAGCACTTAGCAGCTAAGCAAAACTTTTTACCAAAATTACCAATGTGAACCAGAGTGTTGTGCAAGTGAAAATTGACTGGCTTACTTATGTACATTACTTATGTAAATTTTTCAGCAGTGACTCTGTGAATCATTCAAGCAGTAAGTCATCACAGGAGAGGACACACTATACATGTGGTGCATCTCAGCTGTTTGGTGCAATCTACAATGAGGTAATTACTGGCAGCCGGCTACCGACGTGTTTGAAAGTTTTGCGGTGCACGATGTACCACTGCAACTCACGAAATGACCAGGAGCTGTTGGAGCCACATCACGGTTCACTACAGCCAAGCTTGTTCTGCAGCAAGTTGCCACCTTCTATGAGAAGGCCAACATCCCAATGGTGACCGATCGTCGAGCCTATGAGAAGATCGTGAAGCTTCTGGACGCAAACAACAAGCTCCGCTCCATCACCAAAGATCACACAAGCGTGGATAATGTTACAGCAGTCACTGTGGTGAATGACTCTGCTGAACGTGGTGTCAAGCTGTCAGCTGATTTTGTCGACATTGCTCGTACGGATGAACACTATCAGAACATACTGCAAGTTGTTGAATGCAGTCACAAGGCAAAACCCAACCTCAGGAAGAACATTAGTACTTAAGACCTAAAGCGGCTTGACCCTGGACACAAACTGAATAGCAGCACTTCAGCAGATAAGGTAGTGTTGGTTGATAACACGTCAAGCTAAACCGCTAATTAAGTGTATAAACAATTAAACATTAATTTGTAATAATCACTTGTAAACAAAAGTTAAAGCTTGCAAATCAGTTTTGAACTATCAGAACATGTACCTGATGTCTAGTATGTAAATGTATGTGTGTGATGTGTGCTTTTCTGTAAACAAAATAGAAATATATGTAAAACATGTAAGTAAAACATGTTCTCCATATAAGCCTATAAGGGCTAAAATATGCATTCGCTTTGCATATCAAGTTTTCAAATACATGGTGGGACCTCTAAATCAGCTTTGATTTGTAAAATATTTTATACTTTTGCTCTTTGCACAAGTTGACACAAATTGAAAACCCAGACAGCAAGAAATTTTACACTATTTTTTACCTACTGGTGTGATGCACCCTAGTGCATAATCAAAACATTTGTAATTGCAACAATTTTCTGGGAGAAATGGTGCATTTTCTGGAAAAATTCCAGGGGTGCCAATAATTTCAGCCATGACCGTATGTATATATATACATACATACAAACAAACAAATTTATACATACAGTATGTATATGTATGAGCATACTGTCACAGATTGGGTCGTGACAATATAGAGGCGACCACATATTTTGTTTATAAAATGCATTCACAAATTTCCTGCCAACCCTAAGTAGAAATATTTGTCATGAATTTGGATTAAGATTCTCCTACTTTGTTTTTAGACTTTTGTTTCATTGTCATGCTTTACCAGTGGTTTCCAGTTTTGGCTTGTGTTTCAACAGGATCAAGTACAGTATGCAGAACAGTGCTTTCTTCCTGCTGTATTCATACCACCTGAGGGGATGTTACCATTACACTTTTGTAATGGGGGTGCTTATAACCTGCTGGGTAAATCCAAATTGTTAAAGGGGAATTATTACAAGTTAAAATTGATATTTTCTTCTATTGTAGGTTTTATGAATAAATTTGAATAAAGTTTTATTTTGAAAAAGTTTGAAATATTTGAAAAAGTTTATAAATAGTATATTTTAGAACTGTTAATATGGGATGTGGTGTATTGAGAATGTTAATTGTTTAGGGGCTAAAGTTTACATATGCCCCATGGTGGGCTTGACTGAGGAGAGAACTATGCTAATCGAAGGGGTTGTTATGGATATAGGGTCTGCCAAGATAGAGCTTGCGCTGGGTAATTAGTTTTTTTCAAATTTTTATTAATATTGTGTATTATTGTACTTTTTCTGAAGGTTAGAATCAAAGCTTGTTTCACTTTTGAAACTCCTTTGCCTCCTCTGGTTTTTGGAGCCTCTGGCCACTCAGCCATTCCTAACATCTACATACTTACACACACACACACACACACACACACACACACACACACACACACACACACACACACACACACACACACACACAC
>JAODLD010000101.1:33959391-33975772 GCA_026781065.1 Mormyrops boulengeri | reverse complement strand
GTTCTCCCCAAACGAGCTTGATGGGCCGAATGGCCTCCTCTCGTTTGTAAATTTCTTATGTTCTTATGTTCTTAACCGGCTAAAGTAACGCTTTCGTGCACGTAGGCTATATTAACTTAAACTCGCTAACGTCTTACTTGCAGTTTTAGTGGATGAAGGGAGTCAGATCTCAGACAGGAGCAAACCCTATCAGCACAAGACAATATTCGGAAATGAATTTTATATAAAACACAAACATCTGAAACTCAGTGCAAGTAACATGCTGCAAGACAACTTGTCAAATACTGCAACATTACATAATTAACGGACCTTGCATAACCAAACGCGTCTAGGAAGGCTGCACACGGTAATTGTTAGCATCTGGAAATGGAATAAATGTAGTTAAAGAAGGCAAAAACATCTTGCAGAGAGAGAGAAAAGCATATAGCTATATATTTATATACGAGTAAGGTTTACATTGCTTACATCAGAGCGCGGCGCAGACAGATACAGTATTTATAGATACTCCAGTTACAACGTCGCAACAGTGACCACGCTACGGAAAAGGCAATTTCGCCCAGCTTCAGATTTGATGACTATCGATACCCCCGAGATGAAGGCTAGCTAACCCGCGTATCTGGGTGCGCGGATTTTAAAGCAGACCGTCAATAATGACCTGTTTCGCTGGATGTGTTTCAATCTACGAAGAGAGCCCAGTACGCTCCCTGCTGTCTGTCCATACAGCTCATTTCCCCCCCGAACGACGTTACGGCCGACAAAAATGTACCCTCTGCTGGGGGTGGTTAACGAACACATAAAGATAAACCTTAATTTTTCGAGTATTTTCTAATCGTCTAACCACCTAAATAACACACGGTCCACCCCCCAGAAAAAAATAACCACACCTACAAAATGTATCAACAATACATCGAAGGGCCTTAGAAAAGACGGCATTAACGCTGATGTCATCTGCTCATCCAAGCAACGGTAACACGTATCTGTCTGGAGAAAAGGATAAAAAGGAGTATCTACCGAAACAACTCCAGCACTACCGTCTGCCTCTCCTCTGATTGTCTTCCTTATTGACGCTTTGCCGAGAGCCCACTTCTAACAAGGCTCAGCCTTCTCTACTAGATCGGAACCAATCAGCCACAACCGCAACAATATATCCGGACCAATCAGTTACACCCAAAAACATGACATCTGGACCAATGAGGTACTTCCGTACCACTTCAGGACCAATAACGCACCTGGACCACAACGTCTCAATTAGTAGAGTTTACTATCATCATCATCACCACCATGTGTAGGTACCAGTTGAGCTCCAAAAATACTTTGCAATACAGTGGTACCTTGGAAAGCTAACTTAATTTGTTCCAGAAGGCTGGTCCTGTTGGTTTTTGGTAGAGGTACAAGTCAAATTTCCCAATAAGAAATAATATAAATAAATTTTATCTGTTCCAGACCCCCAAATGATTGTCCATTTAAACCTATCTACATACCTAATTACAAAAAGCATTAACATAAATCAATATGAAACTAATACACAGATGAAAAAGCACACATACAAAAGCAATAAACATGAAATAAATGAAAATCCCATACTCCGAAGCGAGAGCAGACATACGTGCACCACCTACAACTCTCGCTATAATTTCCTTTTTAAGTTCTACAGTTACTCTTTACACTTTTACTCTTTGGTTTGCTGATCACTGCTCACTTTCTTAGGGGCCATGATATATCACTAAATGTACTGTAGCTAAAGCACCAAAAATTCACACCGAACACAGCATTCACACGTCAGGCTCAGTGGAGAGGCACCGCAAGACTGACAGCGATTCTTAGGCATCACCATCCCAGCAGGTCCATTTACCTTTGTTTCAGCCCATCACAGATGCATCTCCATCCGTAGAGGCTTTAGCGGGTTTGTTTTGTTTTGTCGTGTTCCGAGTTTTCAGTCGAGTTACAGCTAGATTTTTCTCGACTGAAGGTCCAAGTCTTTAGAGTCCTGGTGCTCCCTGTCTTGCTGTATGGCTGTGAGACATGGATGCTATCCAGTGAGCTGAGACAAAGACTGGACTCCTTCAGTACTGTGTCTCTTCGGAGAATCCTTGGGTGCTGCTGGTTTACTTTGGGTCAAACGAGTGGCTGCTCGGGGAATCTTGAATGAGGCACTGTGAGGGAGCGTCAGTTATGGCACTACAGCCATGTGGCGCGTTTCCCTGAGGGTGATCCGACTTGCAGAATCCTCATTGCTGAGGACCCAAGCAGCTGGACCAGGCCAAGGGGACGCCCACATAACACCTGGCTCCAGCAAATGGATGGCCATTTCCGGAGTGTGGGACTGGACCGTGTCTGCCTGGGGGGTTGCCAGCCAGGATCCCATGGAGTTTCGCCATGTGGTGGGTGTGGCAACACGCTGCATCAGCGCATGCTCCCCAACCTGACCTGACCTGTTCGAGGTTCGAATTGGTAGAGCTGAACGCGTCTTGACCCATACAACTAAGTTTTAGCAGGAACGGTTGAGCTCCAAGATTTTGGTCGAGGTACAAATCGAAAAAAATTCAACAGACCCGTTCAATGTCCGAGTTGGTCGAGTTCAGAGGCGTTTGAGTTCCAAGGTTCTACCATATTTACTGCACATCATTAATTGGAATCATGATTGATTGTTCAATTGATTGATTGATAATACTTTATTGATCCCCCTGGGGGAAAATTCCTTTAGTCAGCAAGGGTATACAGAAAAAAACGGAACAAATAAGTCTCAGATACAATATAATAAAAATTAAATAGAATATAAACATGGTATAATCTACAGTACATACAAGATTTACAGGAAATACAATCAGAAAAAAAAAAATTAAAATACTAATGCAATCAGGAGGGACAAAATAAGTAAATAAAAACAATACGAACAGCCAGTATGAGTCCAATGGCAATAAGGTGCAAAATATTGGCAAGGTATGTCACCGTGCAATGGGCACTGGTAGTGTGATGTCAGGGGGCAACATTCATGCAAACAGAAGTCAAATATTGAGGGTTGGGTACAGATAAAAGTAGCAGATTCAAGATAATGGGTTGGGAAATTAAAGAGAAATTGGAAGAAAAAAGAAATATATATATATATATATTTTAAAAAAATATATCCATACGTCTTCTATCCACTTATCCTGGGTTGTTAGAGAGAGCACAGGACACAAGGCATAGGTATATATACATTTTTAACTCAGCCAAACTATCAGAACAGTTGTACGTAAAATGACTCTTATTGCCAAATGTATCTGACTAGTATAAATGATACACAAATACTGTACTTTTAACAAACTAGAATTTAGTACTCAATCAAATCTGTTTTCAGTTCCCTATTGTCATAGATCATGTGTTTCAGCATTTTATATTATGATGTATCATTAATATGGTGCTGATGTGTGCAATTTATAATCTTGCAGCGGTGGCTTCAGGCCATGGAGATAGATGTGCACAACACGTGTAAATTTCACATTCTATGTAGACAATCAGGTTGGCATGATTATCAACAATGACATGATTGAGCGATACTGTGAGTTCACTATACATATATTTTTGCTATAACAAATTCATACCCAATCATTTTAGGCAACAGCTTTAATTAATCTAAACTCAAGTCCTTTTTAATGTAATAATTGGGATGCAGTCAGATGTTTGCTATATGCTGACCTGTTAAGCTCTTAATGCTTAAAAAAGAGCGGACCTGTTACGCTGTCAGAGAAACCGACATTCAAAGGAACACCACACTGAAAGCACACTTTTTAAAAGTTTATTATAATAATCATAATAAGGTGATATTTGTTTTATTTATGACTATAATCAATGTCATTATTATTCATTTTTAATCACAGGCAATAATAGTAATAATAGTGCACTTTCATCTTTATAGTATAATACAGACATTTCTCTTTAGTAGTTTTGCTTTTTTGTTTTTCAGATTTTAATAGGAAAAACATCCTGTACTGTGCATGGGGAAAGAGAATATGCTTTACAATTTTAACTGGAATAATCAATTATAATGATAAGTATAATCATGAAGTGAAGCAGGAGACGGATGAGTTTACATTTACCGTTCATAACAAAAGGAGGATGCGGGGGTACGAGTGGGCTGTGCATCATGTCTACAACGCCAGGGGAACAGGGCTGTGGATGTGTATTTATATATACGCAGCACAGCAGGACAGGGGATCAAGCAGGACAGAGACCTACTGGTGTGAAAGCAGGAAAATGAAGGAAAGGGAGGGCATTGTCTGAAGAACCATGTCTTAATTGAAATACACCAGGTGGCGTATGTAAATATTGAAGGAGTTTTCCATCCATCGGGCTTTCTATCCTATCTTGGTTAGTGTTGAGTGTGAGGGGTAGGGGATAATGGTGGGCTGGAGCCTATCCCAGACAGCATACCTGGGGTACACCGGTTTTTCTTTAATTGTATTATATATAAAAGAAAATGCATTGAAGTATATCACTCTAGTTCATCTATCTGTCTTTTAACGTGGTCATCCTTCCTTCAGCCTCTTTCAGCTCTCAAGCGGACATGTATACTTACGTACACAGAAAGATGACCAGTGAAACCAGCAGCCGGTGCCTGTAGCTAAAGCAAATACAGGAGTCCCACAAGAGCTCACATAAAAGCATAGGCCTTGACATTCAGCTGGGTTTGCAGAAAGAAAAATTATAAATGAGTTCACGTGAAGGATCAGGTATGGAGCACGTACATATCTCTTGACAATGTTTTTTTTAGAAAATACTTCTTACTTTTTTTAACAACCAATTATTCCCAAGACAAGTACAGAACACATAGATGGGGCAATTGTAACCAAAGGTAGCTGTGTCTACGTGTCATTTCGTTTACTTTAATAAACTCAGACGCATGCAATAAACCATTGCCTGTGATTGACTATAAAAATATTCTGTGGTATAGCCTGCCGCATAGCACGGTGATTACAGAAACTGAGTTTTCCGGCGAACAGGATAGCAGGATGACCTCGTGATCACCAGTTAAGTTCAAACAAAGTACATCTGTTGTTGTATAGCTTGTAACTGCTGGATACAGAATAATTCATTCAGCATGGAAGCCCTGTGCTAATCAGTAAAATAGTGTAAAGAGACAGAAGAGTAACTAGAATGATGCCTCGTCTTTGACTTCTGTGCACAAGAACGTCATTGTCTTTTAAAGTTCTTGCAGTTGGGGTGATGGAAAAGCATGGGCATTAACATATTTGTCATGGTTCAGGATTAAGGGAGGGTAATTACTTAATTTGTCTTCCTGCCCAGTATTACATCTGGAAAATGCATGTCCAGTTTTCAGTCCAGTTTCTGAGTAGAGTATTATTGTTGACTTGGTATCTATTACATTAATTCAGACTGTGAATACTGCATTTTACGTGGGAGATGTTCACAGAGAATCATTCAGTTAATCAAATCCTTAGTCCTGGAGTCTTTGAGATAATCAGCGTCACATCTATGGCTGGAAATAAACAGGAACAGCACAGTCATTCTGTTTCTTCTGGGTATTTGTACGTTTGTTTTTCCTCGGGGTTTTTGTATTAATTTCTGTTTTTTTTCTAAAATGTACAAGCGAACACCTAGATCACTTTTTTAACCATTTCTTGTAAATGTCTTTTTTAAATTAAGAAAAAACATACAAAAATTAACTTACGCTTTAAAAAAAGATTCTTATCTAATTATGGACCTACTGTGACTGCCATTTCAACAATCATTTTTATTGAGCATTTGTTGAGCTAGGATTTCATTGTTATTTCTTCAGTTTCATTCATTGGTCTGTCGTTTCTTCAGTTCTGCTGATTTCTTCATCCTCTTCTTTAAAATAAATAAATAAGCTTAAATAAGCATAAATAAATACAATAAATAGTTCTTTGACATTCACCAGGTTAATTTTTTCGGTCCTTCATTCAGAAAAAACAAAATATTAAAGTTGCAAAACAAGCTTTGAAAAGATGTTCATTTTTCATTTTTGCATGTTTATCACACAGTTCTTTTATTTTTTTCCCAAGCATTGTTTTTTCCTCAGTTACAGAGTCACTGTCTCTGGTTTTATTTTCTGATATTGAACATACAAGCTCCAGAGGTCTGTGTTCGACTGGCTGAGAGTCTATTAATTTTTTTTTTTTATTATTATTATTATTATTATTATTATTCTCTTGCCCAACATTTTGCCACAGAGGACTGAGGATTTATTAAAAACAGGCTTGGCTTGGCAATTGCCTCCTTCCTCTTCTGCAAAGCCAGGTCAGATTTTTTTTTTTTTCCAGTGACTTCATCGATTATAGAAAGAAGAGACATTTTAGTTGGTGCACTGAATTTGAGCATTTTGGGAAACCACATTCAGATAACACTCCTTAATTCACTTAATTGCATAATAGGCTGACAACATTTTATTTGCCAGATTTCGTCGGAATGCTCTTGGCCGAAGGTATTTTCCATATCCCTGAATTCATAAAGTGTAAGTGAGACCAGCTCCACCATCCATTTACTTTGGATAGACGCCTCAGCTGGAAAAAAGGAAATGCCTCTTATCCGACTGTTTAGAGCATAAAAGAAACTGCAAGATGAGGATTCATTTGCTCCAATTATGTGAAGGTTTTTCTCATTCACTTATACTGCTCTATGATGGCTTGTGCCTGGTTTGTTTACTATTTAATCCCTTGGAAACAAAACTTAAGACTAAAATCATCAGATGAGATGATGCAACTGCTTAAATATATACTTATGCCTTTAAATGAGATGCATATTTGCTACATTGGTTAAATCTCTGAGAGAAAAAAAAAGAAATTCCCCGGATGTTAAAACGGCTTCTGAAGCAAGGAAATGATCCACGTGAGGTGTAAGCCAGTTTTCCATCTTCATTTTGTCAGTTTTACTTAACATTTCTTCAGCTGGGGATTTCCAGTTTGCTTAAATTTTGGCCTGTGTCTTTATCATTTGCTCCAGAATACAGTTTGTGGAGACAAGAGAAATGACATATTTATACCTTAAATATATGCAGGGTCAGTATCGTAGAATAGCCCCCCCTGCTGATCGCTACCTGCAGCACTGCAGCATTCATGGGTCTCCCTCTCTTATATCCAGGGTGCATTGAACAAATTTTCAGTTTTGAAATCTTCCCGCATTGTTGTTGCTGCACCAAAAACCTGCACAACTTTACATAAGTAATAATTCTTCGTGTAGGAATGTAGAACAGTGAGCATTTTCACTTGATTCTTATCTTGTTTCCATTTTTGGTTTCCTTTATAATTTATACAAACTCTTGTTTACTATGACAAGAACACCTTCA
Source organism: Mormyrops boulengeri (assembly GCA_026781065.1). NCBI lineage: Eukaryota > Metazoa > Chordata > Actinopteri > Osteoglossiformes > Mormyridae > Mormyrops > Mormyrops boulengeri. Next base: position 33,968,469 of record JAODLD010000101.1, on the reverse strand, counting down.
TATTGCATTGTATTAAAAGCTTTTTTCTTTGGGAAAGTTTCACATTCTCTGAGATTTACTAAGAGATTTACTATTTTAGATGAGTAATTTTTGTGGAGACCTTCTTCTCTCTAGGGGTGAACACCAGGCCATCTACTGTCTGAAGTTGGTATTGCGGGTTCCTCTCAGGGCTGCGACTGTGTTCCATTGGAGGACAGCAGCCGGGTCTTCTCCTTCCCAGAGCCCCTCCGCTGTAAGGCGCCGCCACTCCCTCCCACGCCTCCTCCATCTCCTCGGTCAACCCACTCGCCCCTGTCTCCGCCTCCCTCTGAGCGGCGAGAGTTCTGGCGTGTCGGGGTGCCTGGGGGCCGTGAGGACATCTGCCCGTTCTTCTCATCTGACAAAAGGAGAGAGAGAGAAAGAGTGAGTGAAATGGCAGCTGAGAAGGACAGCCTGCCAGGGGGCAGGTTTTTGGCGCAGGGGCCTCACCGGCCAGGGCCTGCACTGACGGCTGGTCGTGAGTGCTGAGCAGCTGGGCCTGGATGGACTCCACCACCCGCTTGAACCTGCGGCTGGGACCTGCAGGGAGAGTAATGCGTGTAAACAAAAGCACACCAATCAGTGCATGGACTGGCCAAAGTGCCTCCTCCTGACACAGTAGAACCTTAACCTGACCAACGTGGACATCAAACGGGTCTATTGAATTTTTTTATACTTGTACCTCGACCGAAATCTTGGAACTCGACCGTTCCTGCTGAAATGTAATTGTATGGGTCGAGACACATTCAAGTCTACCAATTCGTACCTCCAGTGGTTCAGTTGAGAAAAATCTAACCACAACTTGCCCGAAAACTTGGAACACGACAAAACAAACCAGACCTGATAAAACCTGTACGGACTGAGATGCATCTCTGATGTGCTAAAACAAAGGACCTGCTGGGATGCTGATACCTATGAATCACTCTTAGTGTCCACTGAGTTTGACGTGTGAAAGCTGTCTTTGGTGTGAATTTTTTGTGCTTTATCTACAGTACATTTAGTGATTCAGTAATCATGACCCCTAAGAAAGTGAGCAGTGATCAGCAAACCAAAGAGTAAAAGTGTAAAGAGTAACCATAGAACTTAAAAAGGAAATTACAGTATAACAAGAGTTGAAGGTGATGCTTTTCATGTGTGTATTAGTTTGATATTGATTGTTAATGATTTTTATAATTAGTTAGGTAGGTAGATATGTAAACAGGCAATCATTTGGGGGTGTGGAACAGATTAAATTCATTTACACCATTTCTAATGGGGAAATTCTACTTGCACCTCGACCAAATCACAAATGGAACAGCCTTCTGGAACAAATTAAGTTTGTGTTCCAAGGTACCATTCTAAATAAATAGGACATTTAAAAAATGGATATTAAGATATAGAGAAAGAGACAGAGTTAACCACCCAGAAATATCTGATACAGACTAATACAGGATTCTGCACTGCTAAGAGTGGTAATATGTCATGCCACCATCTAGTTTATCACAGACTAAATGACTCAAAATGTCTACTTAAGGTAACCTGCAAGGTGTAGCTTGTCTGGACCACACCGCTACCCTGGCTGTCCTGTCAGCATACCCGATATGAGGGTGAAGGTCACGCTGTAGATGCCGGTCTCCCTGCGGCCCTCCCGTTCTGCTCGCTCCCTCTCCCTCTCCACCTCAGAGAATGCGATGTCCACCTGGAACTTGACAGGCTTCTGGAAGACGGACGGCCCGCCTGAGGATTTGTATTCTGCCCTGAAGCTTGTCTGGGAGACGACGCTGTGACTGAGGGAGGGGATCTGAAACCAGAACACAGTGGGTATGATGATACTGCTCTACGGGCAAGACTGCATCGCAGGATGATGTGAAAGTATGATGCCGTAACAACGGTGCAGATGCTGCAGAGAAACCAGGGAAGCAGTGTCACTTCAATACATCAGAATACAAAACCTATACAACACTGAAAGATTAAAACACTGAACAACACTGAAAGAGATAAATCACAGGCCATGAAGAGCCTGACTCCAACCATCTACCATCCAACCACTTATCCAGATCCAACCACTTATCCAGGGGGCCGGGAGCCTATCCCAGGCAGCACAGGGCACAAGACTAGGGTACACCCTATGTGGGATGTTAGTCAATCATAGGGCACACAAACGTATACACTCAGGCACATAGACTAGGATACAGGCAATTTAAAGATATCAATCAGCCTTACTGCCAATCTTTGGACTGCAGGAGGAAACCAGAGTAATGAGGGGGAACCAGAGTAACAGGAGAGAACCAGAGTAATGAGAGGGAAGAAGAGTAATGAGACAGAAAAGAGCAACAGAAAGGAACCAGAGCAATGTAAGGAAACCAAATTCCACAAAAAAGAGCAGAGGAGTTGTTCAACCCAGTAGGTGTGAGGCAACAGCATCATGTATCAAGCCATTATGCCAGCTGGCTGATAAATTAAATTTACTTGATTTAAATTAACACATAAATACCTAAATCATCTTACATTATTGAAAAGGGATAGACAAAACAAATAAGAAACACACCGAAAGAAAGGCATGAACAATGTCGGCCTTGATGGAGCTGAGGGGTTTGTCTCTGATCACCACGAAGATTTGCTCTTCCTTCTCTAGGCTGATGAAGTTTCCAAACCAGGACTTCTTCGCAAGTCTGTTAAGGTTCCAAGAAACAAGTTAAAGTGTTAGACACCCAATGAGCAGATGAGGACGAACATGACACAACAACACTGCAGATTTAAGGCTGCATCACTCACTCAGGGCTGGACTCAGGGGTTAGGCTGGACATGTCTTCTGACGTGGGAACTAAGGATAAGAGAGGAAGTACATGTCATCACAGGGCCTGCTCATTTCACATTTCACACCCGTTTATTTTGACACAAACAGATGTTAAACCCAAGAATATGATAAAGATAAAACAATTAAGAACAATGGAACCCATTTATAGTGATCACGTTTATAGTGATCAACCGCTTATATGGATCAAAAGGCTTGGGACAGAATCACTCCTATACAAATACTGTTTAAATAATTTGCTTATAGTACTCAAGTAGTCCACTTACAGTGTTCATTTTGGGTCTTTTTATACATGACAACATGCTAATTCTTTTCTTTCTTTTTTTAAAAATTTTACTTTAGTTTGATAAGCCTGCTTTGCCTTGCAGTAACCTGTCTGCTTCTGCTAGCTACCTGAGGCTAATGCTGTATGCATAGAAAACATGACGGGAAAAAGAAAATCATTTTCTCTCAACGACAAACATAGACTCGTCAACCTTATGATAAACCATGAAAAACTAGCCACTGAGATGCAACGGGGAAACTACAATAGGCTATATTTTACGTACAATATTGTACTGTTTTGGAGCGCAGAGCAGGAATCGCGGCAGCGGCGAATGAAAACGATGAGAGGCGGACTGACACGAAGCTGTTCTTTATGTTACTCCTTAAAGGGAGCCCACAAAAAGCAATGAAAGCCATGAATGACATGAAAACACGGGAAGTTACACTAAGGACGGTAAGTCACACGCACGGCAGGTAATTACACAATGAATAAGACACGAGGATCAGGCAAGAACTGAGTACAACCACAAAGGCACACGCGACAACCGGATACACAGCACAACAAGTACCTACACTAAAAAGTACAAACAGGGGCTGTATACAAGACATATACGGGGCTATATACATGCGCTCACGAGGCATGCCGGGACACGCAGATGCCGCTGGAGCTACAGAATTATAGCGCAATTGAATTATACATAGTTCAGTAATTTAAATTGTACAGTAATGTAATTTGAAAAGCGTTTGAAACAGCTGTACTGTATTTTTAAAGTACTGTATTTTCAAAATTTCTGTTCTATTACCTTATATTCATGTAATAAATTACTGAATTACTGAATTTCCCAGAGTAACCTTCCCGAGGGATTAATAAAGTTTTCTACCCACCTACCTACCTAAATATACAAATGTCAATTAGATGGTAATCTGCCTGAGACAAAAAAAAAATTAAAATTCGGTTATAATGGTCATCCATTTATATTGATCAGTTTCACCCAGACAGGTGATCACTAAAAGCAGATTCCAAAAGTATATATTTAAAAGGGGACTTTAATGTATCTTGTAGCCTTTTCCCAATCAGTCCAGGATCCCTTTATTCAGCCCCCCTCAAGATCACAGAAAATACCCCTGATTGACTAGTTTCCATTCATCTGCAGCATTGCCCCTGTGCCCCTACTATGCCAGTTCATCATAACAAGATCAATCCTGCCCATTCATATTAACTATTCAGCTTCAGTCCTTCCATCTCTGGACCTTGGGGGTTTCTGCAAGAATACTGCTGCTCGGCTAATCTCTGACCTCATAAAAACCTGTCCATGTCTCAGCCCCCTCCCCCAATCACTTGGCCCTTCTCCCCCTTCACAATCTCAGTCTAGGCTTTGCTTAGGGCAGCAGGTGGCACTCCAGTACACTGAACACAGGCATTCTCTGGAATCCCTGACTCATCATTTACCTCATTCTCTTCTACTTCAAATTGCCCTTCCCTAAGGCCAATGAGTGTATCGTGCAGAGGTGGGAGTTTACTCAACCCAGTGGGACATATACTAATTTGCCTGGGTGTACTGTGATCTATCCTGCCAACAGTCAAGTGACCTTAACAGTTCATTTATATTTTGGTAAGATCTGCTTTTGTTTTGACTCCAGCCCAGACCAGAGCCCATCTGTGTATCCTCTGAATACTGAAGTCTAAATTATGCATGCACCTTGTTTATTTTCATGCGCAAAAAAACTATAAATAACAACTAAGTCTACATTATCACACCAACCCTGTTCTGCACCAGAAGCACCTGGAACTTTCAAATTGGTCACAGCTGGGCTGTAGTAGTGCTGGCTGATGTCTGAAAGCACCATGTCAACAACAGGTGGGGAAAAAATACAAGGGATGTCAAGCGATTAATTTACTTAATCGCAATTCATCGCATACTTAATCACATCATACTTTGTAGAAAAGTAGCACTAGAGTACCAATCTCAAACGCAGAGCTCAAACTGACAAACTCTGACCAGCCTTAAATACTGACAGAATAGGCAGACACAGGTGTGACTAAGATCGAATGGATCAGCTGAACAAGGTTGACAAATCCATAAACTGAACTGCATGTGAAAAAGGAAAAGAAAAAACTGAAGGTTAAACAAGATTATCGCCGGCTTGCCACTGAGGACCCCTAACATTTATTCTGATGAAGAGATTATTTCCAACAAAATACAACTTGAAGGCAAGTACAAGCTGATTTCCAATGCTTTCAAAAAGGCAAAATGAACAGACAACAATAAGAAAAGAGAGGGCATTGTATTTATAAGTAGGGGTGTCAAACATTCTTGTCTTTTTTTTTTTTTTTTTTTAAATCGTACACCTTTGCATGTATTCAACACGCAGGTAAAAACACTATATAATCCCGACTGTGTGATCAACCCCCCTGCATGGAATATGTTATCAGGAGCACTGGACCTTACCTTTGTGTGATGATGTTTGGGGAAACATCATATATAATTATGTAAATCTCAAACCTAATTGGAAAATGAGTTTTAAAGAGAGAAGCCTGACAACAATTGAAAGTATACTTAATGACTGGAAAGATCCTCCTTTTAAGGTATTGGCTTTCAATAAAATAAATTATTTTTATTGTATTTATGCTTCGGTCTGGCAGTTTTTTAAAAGAAATAAACCAAGTAACAATGTTTCTTCATTACTCTGCTCCATGAACTTCCCTGATGGGCTGAATGTTTTGATTGCAGTGGAGAATTCTGTGATTCTGTGCAACATCACAACTGAAGCTCTTGCCCTGTTTACAACCAGCAAGGACTACTATAGGTGTCTATTTAAAATCTTTGCTCATATTATCCGCATACTATTTGGCTATGAAAATACCGCATATTCACACTCACACACATACACTGACTTTGGTTGGCCTCTGGCTATGCGGCCCCGTACACAGCAAGGCTCGATGCGCTTTGTGTCAGGAGCAAAATTATCTGCTATTTGCGCCACAGTAGCCCTTCTGTTACTTTGTACCAGATGGGATAGCCTTTGTTCATATCTTGAATTGAGAAGTCTCACTCGCCCAAAACCCTGTCTACGGATCATGGTTTTTCCTTCCTCGAACCACCCTTAGTAGGTACTCACCACGGCTGACCATGAGCGCCTCACAAGCCTTGCCTTTTCAGAGATGCTCTGACCCAGTCATCAGGCCATAATGATTTGCCCCTTGTCGTTCAGTCACTCAGACCTTTATCCCAGTCCATTAATTACTACTGCATTCAACATGTTGACAAGTACCAAATATAATATATCCCAGACTTTGACACGCACCGTTCATGCCAACATTATTCACATGACAGTGGTCATAGAGTTTTGGCTCATCAGTGTATATCTCTCAATAAAAAAAAAGTCAGACAACAATCAGTAAGATAGGGAAATCCTTTTTGTTATCTTCACCTAGTTTTTAAAATAACCTAGTCTGACATTTCTAGATATTTCAAGTGAGCAGTTATTCAGTTATAGAGTAGTGTTAAAGAACAGCTGTTGACTCGGACACTTTTTGCTCATTTCGAGTGTGGTGCCGAACCAGCCCATAATGTTAAGATCTGCTTCATTACAGCCTCCTGTGTTCCAAGACCCGGTTCCAATCCTGCCATGATAAGGAATCACCTAAGCGGAGGCACAGCTCGACACTAAATTCTGAGGTAATCTAAGACTCATAAAACAATGTTAATGGTTTTTGCTGGAAAACCAGCTTTCTGAAAATTCTCAATGATAAAATCTGAGAGGTTTATACATCATACTGGTGATACAATGATAGAAAATTCTATCTGTCTGGTGTAAGTATAGGGAATAAGACGGGTACCTCTAATTAGACTAGCTCCCTTTGCTTCTTTGTCGTTTTTTAATTTGACAGCTTTTGGATGTTTCAGCTTATATGACATTATAGAAACTAATTCAGCACTATAACTGGGATTATGATTGCAAATTTTAAAAAGATTTTTAAATCTATTTTGATATCATTATTTTAAAGATATATGTACCTAATTAACAATAAACAATAAATAAAGCATAAATAAAGCATAAATAAACTCTTAATCCCATCATGCTGTACTGCTGCTTTTGCCCTTTCACCAACATCACTGTTTTCTGTGTTACCTTGTATTTAATAACTAAGCCCAGGCTCCTAATTGTAGTGAAGAATAGCCAGTACAGAGTAACTGCACCCTGGCCCTAGGCATAAGAGGGCCCATAATTCATACAGATTGACGATCTTTTCATTAGACAATGATATGTTTTGAACTGGCAAGTGACAGGGGTGGGGGCAGTACAGGGGCCAATCAACTTTCAGCTGGGGCCAGTGCCCCTGTGGCCCCGCCCCCATATATGTGGCTTTCCATTCCTCACCTTGCAGCTTGCGCCGGTGGAAGCGAGGCGACCCCAGCAGGTTGTTTTTAAAGGAGTTGAGGCGGGTCCTCCAGTGGGCAGAGCTACTGGCCGCCATGCCACCGCCACCTCCGGGACTGGATGGTGGGGTCAGGGAGAGGGAGCCGACTCCCACCCCTCCGCCCTCCGCCCGTGAAGAAGAAGAGGAAGAAGAAGAAGAGGGAGGGGTAGGAGAGGGGTGCTGGGGGTGGTGGACGGGGGTACCAAGTGGGGTAGGGAGTGGAGAGCCCTGGGGGGTGACCTGCGGCAGAGTGTTAGGGTGGGGACAGTTAGGATAGATACCCTTGGTGACAGACTTAAGAACAGAAGGAGCAGGGAAAAAGAAGAAGCGTGGAGAAAGGAGAGGAGAAGGAGATGGAGAGGGGGATGGAGGCGTGTGGAGCTGGAGGGATTTCATGGACTGGAGATGGGGGCGATCCGAGGAGGCTTTGGATGGCAGAGTTTGGGTTTTTTGATCGGGAGTTCGCTGTGATGAACGAGCTGCTGGGGAGCTTCCGGCTTTCGGCTCCTTTGATTGGATGGTGGTGGCAGGAGTGACTTCTGATTGGTTGAAAGTGAAGACTGGGCTCTGACACAGTGGAGAGGGAGGGGAAACAGGGATGGGGGAAGACATGGAAGAATGGAAAGACGAATGGAGATGAAATATGTCATGGGCTGTGAATCGTGACTCTTAAGGCTAAATTAATTGCCAATCATAAGAAGTAAGCATGCATAACATATTTTGGTAATATGCAGCAAATTCCTCTGTACAAATAAACTGCTTGTGTATTCCTTGCAAACCATTGACACAAACCCTGAAGGGCTTTCAGTTCCAAGGGATGTTTATATTGCAGTACAGTGCTAAGATAATTACAAAAGTTTATTAGTCTTTGAAAAAAGGATTGAATGGGGGTTCACTTTGCCTAAAGAAAATCCAAATAATCCACATTTCATTACTGATACAATGATGCACCCAGCAATTCCACATACCTATATTCTAGTCTAGAAAATGCAGAAATGCTATGAAGCATTTAATACCAAACTTGGTTAGAATCGTCTAGTATCCTAAAAATATTACACAGGAGGCAGCAGAAACCAGAAAATGGAAGGATTTGAAACTGGAAAGAAAGATTTGCAGTATGGTATGTAAAATGGCTCAGAATGGAATATCATGTGTGCAATGCACATTTACAATAAGTTTTACATTTGCGAAGTAAAGCTATTAATAAAATGCTACTAATAAAATTACATGCATACATTATATTCAATAGTTAGTCATAATGGGATAAAAAGGACAACATTTTGCTAATTCCACAACACTCCCGTGTGCATGTGCATCACAGCCCAGACATTTTAGTAACGCAACATGTCATTAAAGGTCTTTGAAGGTGGGGAATCACTTACCCTGGGACTGCTCAGGGGACTTGAGGACAGTCCCGTAGAGGCTCCGCTGACCGACCGGGACCTGAATCGGAAAAGGGGGGGGGGGGGGGGGCGGGGTGGAGGGCGCGGGGGGTGTGTTGGAATTGGCAGCAAGGGAAAAGAAGTAAGGGGGTTAACAAAGGGGTTATATAGAAAAAAAAATGAACAAGTTGCAGACA
>JAODLD010000101.1:33946622-33959291 GCA_026781065.1 Mormyrops boulengeri | reverse complement strand
CGCGGCCGCCCGGGGGCGCGCCCCCCCGCCGCGCTGTCTAAGGCACAGTCTGTTTGATGTCATTTCCTGCACTGTCACAGCAGTAAGGGTGTTAGCATCTGCTTTATATTCCCCTAAACATGAACAGTGTGCAGACAGCTTTAATCCCTTTTCTGAAGGTTTACATGAACTCACTGCAAGAATCACACTGCTTTTGTGATCAGACATAAGGGAAGATAAAGACACAACAGCAAAGGGCAGCCCTAGTTGTCAGGAGATGCCCCATTTGACTTTCACTGCTCCTGGACAAGTATGTCACAAAAAATAAACATAACTGAAAATAAGTCATTCAACTCAATTCAATTCATTTTTATATAGTGCCTTTCACAACCCAGCCACCCAAAGTCAATTGAAGAGAGTGTGTCATAGTAACTACCTCTGCTGTCAGATTTTCCTGAAGCTCTATTAAGATAGAAGATCACTTCTTCACATAGCGTAGCACATGCCACCAAATCACAAATCGTTCATCCTTCCTGAAGTCTGCAGGTCACTGAGCGATCTGCGCCCTGAAAGCATGCAGCCCACCTCAGCCTACACTTTCCTCCATGTACCCCTGCAGGGGGAGTTGACCTCTGGCTGTGCCCCACCCCTTCCTCTCACACCCCACTCTGCCACGCCCTTTCCTCCTGTGCCCCTGCTAGGGGAGTTGACCTCTGGCTGTGCCCCACCCCTTCCTGTCCCGCCCCTTCCTCTCACACCCCACTCTGCCATGCCCCTTCCTCCTGTGCCCATGCAGGGGGAGCTGACCTCTGGCTGTGCGCTGCCGTGTCCAGTGCTCGGCGTGGTGGGGTCGGGGAGCCCTGCTCTGTCACGCTCAGCACCTCCAGACTCTTCCTCTCAGGCCGGGAGCGGCCATGCCTGGTCAGCATTGGGGAGTCCACTCGCTTCCTGGGCGGGTCTGACAGGAATGGCAAAATGGCTGGAATCATGCTCCACACCCACATGACCCTAATAGCTAACAAGCTATCAGCTTTTATTTAGGTAGCCATGGTGTCCAATACTTACAGACTGATGATTTACTGCAGCCTAACAATCGGCTGCAGCTAATGGAAAGGGTGACATGGAAACTGGCTCTTTTCATGAAACAGAGGTGAAGAGTACAAAGGTACGCACCAATGTCATTCCTGGGTGGCAGGTCTTCGTCCTCACAACTGGGATACCGCTCTTTTCGGTCAAGGAGGAGGTAATAGATCATCTTCTCCTGATTTTCTCTGGGAAAGTAAGAGGGAATGTCTTGGTATTGCCTACTTTCTTTCAGCGCTCATGTTTCAAGTAGAAAACACAAGGTTGCTGCTCTCTCGCCCACTTCCTTCCTGCCCCCACTAGTAAGGGCAATAAATCTAGAGAAAGAACAGGCTGGGGAACTAGCGGCGTAGCATGTGAGGCCCAAACACAGCCCTGCTCTAATACAAGGCAGTCATTTTTAAAAAATGAATTAAACACACTGATTGGCATACGAGGAACTGGTGGGGGGGGGGGGGGCTGACTCACTCCTCACACTGCAGGTCTCGTGCGAGCTTCACACGGTCCCTGAAGCATCCCAGCGAGTGCATGCTGTCCAGCACATCAGGGTCCAGCTCGGTGAGGGACAGGATGCGGCGCACACAGACCCGCCTGGGAGGAGGCTGCTCCGGGCAGGGTTCGTTCCGACCCCCCCTTACAGAGAGAGAGGGCCAGACTGTTGGGCGAGAACTGACCCTATAGGCACTGTCGCTTACCCACACCTGCCTATTTTTTATGCTTCTGTTTTTGGAAAACCACATAAACTAAATGAAATAAGATCTTTACTTACAGATACCAGGCATGTTTTTGTATTGCTTCTAGCTGTAAGGAAAGAGGACAGATGGAGAGATTTATTTAGCCTGTACTCGCACGTGGGAAGTTAATGATGCGAGTACGTGAAGCAGTACGTCGTGCATCTTATCACGGCAACAAGCCACACACATTTTAATTATACATACATTTGTCCACTTGTATTTGTCCATATTGGGTTGGTCAGTGCGCAAGAGAGGGTGAGAGTGAATGTATCTATCTGTGACTGAGTCACTCATTTAATAATGAGTGGGGGGGAGGGGGGTTAAAGTCCCAGCTTAAAAATAAACCAAGTGTAAGTACTGGAGATGGCGAGAGTCATTGTGTGTGCCAATGTCCTGCCTTGACTCTCTGACAACTTTCCCCACAGTGCCCCCTACAGACCCGTGGTGGCGGCCTGCACTCGCACCGTGAGCCTCTTCTCTGGGTTGACCTCAATCATCCCCCTGAGCAGGGACTGGCAGTCGGGAGGGATGAAGTGGGGCATGTGGAAGACCCCGCTCTTCACTTTCTCCAGCAGCTGCCGCAGGTTGTCGTGGTCGAAGGGCAAGGCGCCCTGCGGGTGGTGCCAGGGAACAGTGAAAAGAAGCAGATGGGGTTGGGGGGGAGCGGTGAGTAAGGGATAGTGCCGTGGGAGGGGCAGGGGGTCACAACAGTTGGAAATGGGGGAGGGAATGGGTGTCAGGGATTAACACGAAAGCAAGAGTGGCAGATCGCTGGTATACAGAAAGTAAGAGAGAAGAGACACACAGAGACAGCTGGGCTTGCTGGGATTAGTACACTCTCCCCTGATAGATGGATAAAAGAGAAAAACCACATCGGTGAGTCCTCCACTAATCCACCCCCACGCCACTGTCAACATTTTATTTCTCTTTTCTCAAACAGACAGATTATCCGTGATACCCTGCCATCAGGTTACTATGTATACTTAAAAACAAACACGTCATTTATGAGAAGAAGAAAGAGACAGAGGCGGACAAACAAGGGATAAATATTTAAAAAAAAACATCATAAGAAGAGACACAGGTAGATGGAGACGGGAGGCGGGAGGATGCTGCCGGTTACTCACCACGAGGAGCGCAAACAGGATGACGCCACAGCTCCAGACGTCCGCCCGCCTGCCGTCGTACTTCTCGCCCTGAGGGGAGGAGAGCGCTGCAAACTCTGCACCACATATCTCCAAAAATATCGCAGCCTGCAGCACCGCACCACGAAATGACTAACAATTGCTAGCACTACACAGACTCGCCAAGTCCATTCTACTTGCATGGATTTACTGACTAAAAACAATATTCTAAAGGCAGCATATACTTAAGTTACTAATTCCAAGATAAATCTCTGATAATAGCTTTCGATAAGGTCATTCTCACACTACATCAGCCGCAGACAATTTAGCGTCACGCTTCTGCCTCGAATGTGCCACACACAGCACAGTGCCTCCACCCTGAAGCAGTGCGTACGCAAATTAGCAGACGAATGAGCACAGCAGCATTACATCATGCTCACACATATTCTCCTATTCTCCCAAATTACCTGTGAAATTTCAGATGGCATAAATGCACTAAAGACTTATTTCATTCACTTAAAACACAATAATAGCCTGAACATGTGATTAACAAAAAAAAAAAACTTACTCGGATAACTTCTGGACAGGCATAATGTGGGGATCTGAAATTATTAAAAATACAAGAAGATGGAAGTATGAATTATTTTTATTAAACTTAAATATATGAATACATATCTTGTATAAATTTGCATTCAAGCCAAACTGCACCTTTCATCCTGAGCCATATCAAGATGAAATAATTACAAGAACCATCAACTGTAACAAATTATTTTTCTAAATGAACAAATAATAATGGAAACAATTAATGAGATGTGAAAAAGTCTCAGTATAGTATGTTCAGCATAATGCATTTGTCATTTTAGCAGAATATTCTATGGCGCTGCTCCGCTAACAGAGAGCAGAGAAACAGGCCAGCCTGCAAACACACACAGCACTCACCCACAACTCGTCTCCAGCAGGCTGTCTCCCACCTGCAGGGAGGCCATGCCGAAGTCAGCGATCCGGATGTTGTTCTTCTCATCCAGCAGCAGGTTCTCGGGCTTCAGGTCTCTGTGGCTGCGGAAGGTGAAGCAGGGAGCGCATCACAGGGGAGATCAGAGTGGGTTACAAGGGAGATCAGAGCAAAAGTATGTCACGGGGGAGATCAGAGCAGAGCACGTTACGGGGGAGATCAGAGCAGATCACGTTACAGGGGAGATCAGAGCAGATCACGCCACGGGGGAGATCAGAGCAGAGCACGCCGGGGGGAGATCAGAGCAGAGCGTGTCATGGGGGAGATCAGTGCATAGCACTTCACTGGGGGAGATCAGTGCAGAGCACGTCACTGGGGGAGATCAATGCAGAGCACATCACTGGGGGAGATCAGTGCAGAGCACGTCACTGGGGGAGATCAGTGCAGAGCACGTCACTGTGGAGACCAGTGAAGAACGCGTCATAGGGGAGATCAGTGCAGAGCGCGTCACTGGGGAGATCAGTGCATAGCACTTTACTGGGGGAGATCAGTGCAGAGCACGTCACTGGGGAGATCAGTGAAGAGCGCATCATGGAACATGTGAGAACACATGACAGAGATTATATCAGAGGGTGTCACAAATAATGTCATGTAACAGCTCCCTTGAGTAGACAGTCTTTACTTCCTCATAGATTTTTGTAAAATACAAAACTGGCACCCTGGAACTGCAAATACTGAAATAACGCCCATTGACACTAATTTAGAATTTATATATTTAGTGCACATTAGTATCTTTAGCACACTGTGACCACTTGGACGTATTGAAACCCTTCTGGTTATTCTTCATAATTGTAAGCAGGAAAAACACAGAATATCTTTTTAGTCTTACATGGAGTCAGGAAAACAGTGTACCTCTATTCAGCAAAGTGGAGGAAGTGTTATTAAACCAGTCCAGTGGGCATCTGTATTTATCCTGCACCATGCTGTGCCTGGAGACCCATCTTACCAGATGGAGTGACTGTGACAAAAGTCCAGAGCTGAAATGATCTGCCTGAAGAACTTGCGGGCCTCCTTAGGCGTCAGTCTGCCCTTCTTCACCAGATAGTCAAACAGCTCTCCGCCCGACACATGTTCCAGCACCAAGTACCTGGGAAAGAAACCAACCCAAGATTTGCAGGGGAAAACAGGGAAAGCTGCCCGATCTGAAGACGATCATAAAGAGCAGCAGTAGACCTAACCGATTTCAGATATACAGGTAACTCTCGACTGACACAAGTAATCCATTCCACAAATTCTTACGCAAGTCAACTTTTATTTCGGATTTACCTTCCCATACCATTCAAGAGGCCTTACAGACAAAAAACATATGAGCTAAAAATATACAGCTAGTACAGTGCTCAGTATAAATGAGTATTCCCCCTTTGAAAACTAATTTTTTATCCATTTCTCAGTGAACACCAGAAAAATTAGCAGAATTTGGACAAAACTGAGTTTTATTAAACATTTGTTTCATTGCCAACATAAAAGCTTGGTCACCAACATCATTAACATAAGAAAAAATTCTTCAAATGAGGTGTTGCAAAAATGAATATACCCTAGAACAAATTCCACGAAATCTAATGTCCCACCAACTCTTCTGGACACTGAATGATCAAGTTGCCGACATACTGCCATGTCTATCTTATTGGATGGAGAACGAGCTCTTTCAGAGCTTGGATGCTGGATGGAGAATGAGGTTCAACCTGCCATTCCAGAGTTCCCCACAGTTGTTCTATTGGGGTCAGGTCAGCTGACATGCTTGGCAACTGAATCACTTTCAGAAATGTAGCTGTGGCCTTGGATGCATGTTTTGGGTCAATATCATGTTGCCCAGTGACCCAGGGTGAGGAGAGATGGTAGCATCTTCTCTTTCAGTATTTCACTGTATATCTGTGAATTCTGGATGCCATCAATGAACTGCAATTCCCTGCAGCACTCATACAACGCCATGGAAGAACACTGCCACCACCATGCATTACTGTGGGTACCATGCATTTTTCATTGTACTCCTTGCCCTTGCAAAGTCATACAGTTTGGATGCCAACAGGTCCTAAAAGAATTATCACTCCAAAGTATAGAGTCCAAACAGTCTTTATCTTTGTCAGCATGGGCTCTGGTAAATGCTAAACGGGCTCTTTTGAGTATGGGCTGGAGCAGTAACTTCCTTTGTGGACGACACCGTTTCACGCCACTCCTCTGCAGCTTATGTGGTATTGTGTTACGGGAAACAATCATCCCAGTTTGGCTTTCTACTTCTTTCCCTCACTATGATGAACTTCCATGATGATTTTCCTCAACTTGTCTTATCAGGAAAACACCCATATCGAGGTGTTAGCTGTGGAAGGCCTGAACAAACTAGCCACAAGTCCATCCTTTTTGAATTTTAGAATCACTTTCTTTGCCGTATTCCAACTGATTAGCAATGCTTTACTAATTTTTGTGTAAAGAAATGACTTACTTTCTCAAGTCATACGACTTTGCTCGTCCCTGTGGTGCCATCTTTGTCAACATTGAATGAGAGGGGGCTTTATTTGATAAATCCCATTTAATTGTTAGTTATCTGCTAGCCACCTGTATCATAATTGAGTAGACTCGTCTGTTGTTGAATTCCTGCTAATTACCAAGTTTTAGTCCTAAGACATTAATTGGGGTGTACTCATTTTTGCACCATGATCATGAATCATTGAATCATCATTTTGTTAAAAAAATGCAGTTTTGTTTTTGTACTGACAAATCTCATTTGCAATCGATAAACCAGATTTTCTGGAATATTTTAGGGTACAACATCCCATAGAAAGTATTAATTCTAAAGAGAGATAGATGATTTTCTGAGAAATATTTTAGGGTGTACTCATGTATCCTGAACACTATGTATTTTTGCAGGGTTGCAAAACCACTGGTCAGTGGTCCCCTGGCTGACAAAATATATTGAGGGGGACCCTCCCCCTCATCAGTGAAATTTGGTGACCCCCCTCCCGCCCCCAACATGATACATGATAAAAAGCTGGCCTTTGTGGCTGGAAAGGTTGCGTAACCCTGAATTAAAAACATGCATTAAAATCAACGATGATTTATAAACTATGTAGTGCAGATGTTTTTTTACGCAAGTTTGGATTTACCCAAGTCGATTTTAGTCAAGAGCTGCCAGTACAGATAATTGTACTGCCTCCAAATTATTATTTAACCTTTTACTACATGGCAAACAGATCCTGATTCTGAAGTTACTGCTAAAATTAAACCTAGTAGCAGCTATGCCTGCGACGGCAAGAATGAACAGTAAAATTACTAACAGCAATTTTACTAATAATCTACGAGAATAATATCTCTATAAATGCAAACATGGGCTAAACCCAATTAAGCTTTATAAAATTAGCAATACATAGAGAGAAATTAAAAGAAAAAAAATGATGAGTAGTAAAAGGGTAGAAATGCAAAATGTTCAGAAGACAAACTGAAAAATATTTCAAATTCAGAAATTCACACTGACTGGTATAATCACGGATCGCTGCTGTGCTAATCACAGCTAATTAGCTGTTCAGTGCTCACACACTGCAACAGCTGAACATACTTACAGATATTTGTTATTCTCGTATACGTCATGCAGCTTCAGCACATGCGGATGTTCTATCAGTTTCAGAATAGCGATCTCTCTCTCCACCTTAATGGGAAAAAAACCATAAGACCAAGGACACACTGATTTCTCTTGTGTTCCCATTAATGCACTTCAAGTCAATACCACTACTATCATTTCTACCACTGGGTTTCTTACCTACCAATATTAGCAGACTAGTGTATCCTGTTACTCAGTGTTAAATATTGCAATTCTTTATGTCATACTTACAAGCCTAGACTTCAACTGAGGCAATAAAATGTGATATTGGACTTACTCCCAAAACTTCACCTAGTCTATTAATGTTTGCAATAAGATTCATACTCAAAATCCCCATTTGGGAGTAATAATGATATATTTGTAGCAGCAACTCTCATCTTCCTTTGAGATAATATTACTTGACATAAAACTCAAACTCCTAAAACTAGATTTCACCTTATGTAATAACAATGATCATTCACCTTGGATGGACAGTAAGCACCTTAGATTTCACCCGAGGTAACAGTGTTTGACCGAAGATCGAGACCGCTAACCCTTGCTTTAGCGTGAGGTTTCATGTGATATGCGTTCCATTAGGCAAATGGTCAGCCCGCTGTCCTGCAGACCATCTGTTCGTTATAAAGACAGCCTGCCAATGGAGGGATACATCCCGAAAAGGTAGCCTGCAGAGAAGACCGCTATTACCAGGCTGCGCTAATGCTGGGCCAACCGTGGACCCATTCCATCCAACTCGGGAATGCGGGATTTTCCACTCCGGTTGCGAATGAAAATAAAATGACACACAGTATCACAGGTCAAAAGCGCTCGGCGGCCACATGAATGGAAGTGACGCTGTTTGTTCTTCCTGTTTTGATAACCCATCTGGCCCTGCGGCCATGTTTTCCTGCTTCTATCGTTGTCTGAGCAGAGGCTCTACCTGCCATGCACGGTCTGTTTAATTCCCTACTTATATCAGCAAAAGCAAGGAACTGTGTTCACTGAAAATTATCCTGAATTTGTGAGAAGATAAACAGTTGTTTCCTCTGTTACAACAGTACTATAGAGTCACGACATTTCTTTAACAATCTTTAACTGCACAAAACCTTATTCTCATGTGTATAAAAAAATATATTTTCTCAGCTTAATTTAGTATATTTTAAAATTAGCCAAATGGCCATGTAAAGTAAATGTACTGCAGGGAATTAGATTGTTTATTTTTGTTGTTTATTTGCCACATTCTGATAAATACTGAAAAATCTTTGACTTGGGATTCAGTGCAACAACCTAATGATTGCAGTATTAATGTTACTGTTTAAGTATGTAATCTAGGGGTCACCTTCATGTATGATAAACATGACGAGCACATTTCATGAGACCTAGGATAAAATTGTTTTTACCATAGGCATGTTTAAAGGTATTATTAGCAGTGCAGCAGAAACAGACTACTGTAAATGGAAGAGATGAGTATATTGGAGTCATCAGCTGTTAGTAATATCAGAGGGACAAAAAAATGCAAATAGTAGAAGCAATACTAGTGAAATCTAAACACAAAAGTACTTAGATTTCAAATAATTTTAAACAATAAGCCAAAAACTCTAACCCACATACAGACCAAAAGCCATGGGCCAGCACAGAGCTTGTGTTTCATTCTGGTTTAGGAAAGAATCAGCTTATGATCTCAAAATCCAAAATAACAGGACTTGAGTGTGACCAAAAATTCAAATTATTCTCAAAACAATTCATCCAGCCTTGCATTCATCACTCAGCTTATGCATTACAGGGTCACATTGATAATTATTCAATTTCAGTTCTTATAATGTTAATTCTCTCTGATTCTACCAAAAAAAGAAAAGAAAAACACACACAAGAGAAAACCACAATACTGAATACACAGCTCGAGCTATTGGGCTTACTAGGAAACATATTCCCAAAAACCACTTTCAATCACAAAGCAATTCAGAACTGCAGCTACACCCACCTGAAAAAGTTGTGCCGACAGGTTATTTTACATTATCGCTATGTTAATGTCCACGCAGACTGGCAATCAACCTGAATATGAGTAACTGCCATTACATAAGTCAGTCCTCTCACCTTCATCAGAACTGACTCCGATAACTTCTCTCTGTTCACTATTTTTATTGCAACCTTTTGTCCGGTAATACAGTGAACTCCCAGCTTCACCAAACCTGTAAAACAAAAAAGTAATAAGCCAAAGTTGTAAAACGGTGTGTTGTACGAAGAGACAGCAAACAGGATTTTTTTTATTTTAAGCAGTTTAAGTTTAGTAAATCATTGCAGCAAATTCTTATAGTGTTATATACGAAACACCGAAAGTTAAAATTGGTAACCTGGGTGACGGAAAGACTAAAAACAAACCATTCATTGTGTCATCTCTGATCTAGCTGGCTACACATTCTTCGCCTAAACTACAGACTTAATAGAGAGAATAGGAGTGAATCCTTACACTGTCCCTGACTCATCACCGTGCACCCCAAACACATGGCAAAGTATCGTCGTCACTGAAAAGCAGCGAACGACCGAAGAAGTAGCTTTCGATGTTACTTTCCTTCTTGGAAAAGAAATGTAATGGTGTAGCGGTATAAAACTTAAAGATCGGCTTATTTGCATTATGTCTGTGGACAGATGCATAGAGTAAACGAGCATCAGGACGCCCAGCATTAAAAAAAAACCCCAGCGTGAATGCAACTGGAGCACACTGACATACACATGCACACCCTGACACAACAATAACGTCAATAAAATGCGAGCGGGCCAGCCGGAACCCCTCAATAAGCCGTTAAAATACAGGAAAGGCTGTCAACCCCTAAATGGCAGCAAACTGTCAATACAGCAAATGTATGGAGTATATCAGCTGACAAACACACTGCCGACCACGTTATTTCTCTGACCGTTAATAGATTTTATACAAAAAAAAAACCATGAATCTGTATTCCGTTGAACTGTTCAAAAACACGGTAACTGGCATATAAAAGGCACTGCCCTAAATCTACCCTGTTATTTTCATATCTTTTTGTCATATTTAGTATAGTTCAATAGTATATATACAGTTCTATACAGTGAATTTAAAAGCTTCTTACCTGTCTGTCCTTTCCCCAGCGTCTTCTCCAGTCGGTAAGGCCCGACATACTGAGCCGAGTGACTCCCAGACAGGTCTTTACTGGACATGCTGTTCCTCTACGTTTCACAGTTAATAATGACAATTTTAAAAAAAATTGGGATTATAATGTTTTTAAGACTGATGTGTAAAAGGCCCTCGCCTGCTTGTGCAAAGGCATTACAAATGAAAATGTACAGTGAGGGACGGGGGAGCTTGTAACAGTGTCCCGTGGCCTACTCCTCACTTTCTCTTATTTAATATTGCAGTCATCCCGAAAAAAAAACCGTTACCACCTATACTGTGCCGTTAGGAGGGTATGCTTCGGAAGTAGCAAAATATGAGTACATTGTTGTTTTGGTAATTATGGAGTAACGAGGGGTTATGGGAACAGGAATGATATAGAAGCAAGCGATGTGAAGGGTAGAGGTTTCAACGTAAACTTAAGAGAATTAAAATACCTATATAAGAGACGGTGAGGGCGTTAGTAACAATTGTGCCTAAATTTATATATATAGCAATCGCGGATTGTTAATTTTCTGCTTACAATTATTAATCTTGTGCCTGCGTGCCCGTCCGCACTTGCACATCGCATTTATCAGCCTTCCAGCCCTCTCCCTTCTCGCCACCTATTTTCTCTGCCCTGCTCTTTATCTCACTGAATACCGCTTTCCATAGCTTAATTAACGTCTAATCCAACATATTTACAGGCAAATATTTGATACCATGCAATCGAAGCACACCGGGTTATATAACAGTCAGAGATCTGGAATTTTCTTCATTTTAATCAACAAAACAACTACACTGTCCGCAACCCCTCTAGTCTGGCATGTTAAAGCACGGCTATCAATATATGTCAATATTTTACTGCTGGGAGGTTGCTATCCAATGCAAAGCAATGCAGTTCTTTAACTAGGCCCAGCTTTGTTGGTTTTGAAGCGGAAAAACGCATTTCTAGTAAAACAAGCATCTTCGGCGTAGTACTCTCCCCCTCCCTCTCTCGCTTGCTCACTATCCCCCTCCCTTCTCTACCAGGGCGCATTTCACAGCATCTTCCCTCTCTCTGTTCCTCCTCGTTTGCCGGTCCCAGTTTCATTCATTCAACGATTTCCTTTAAAAAAACATACAGTTTCTTGGCGATCTTCAAAAAATACTAAGGTCCTTGGAAGCGAAGGCCTCCTCCCTTAATATTTCTTTCTTCCCGTAAATCGCTCTTTTCTGTCTCCTCTTCCTTCCCCTCATCCGACACGAGCAGCATCAGCATCCGGGTCCCACTCCCTCACCATCCTCCCAGTCCCCTCCCTCTCCCTTTTTCTCAAAATACGTTTGTCTCTGCGAGAGCCTCGGTCATCTTAATGATTAAAACAATCAAATCTCGCCAATTACTGCTCTCCCTGCTGATTTTCCGACGAATCAGAATCAAATTGATTCAGACCGAGTGGCCGAAGATTCGTTTTGTCGTTAATTTAGCATTATTCCCGGTCGCTGCTCGTGTATGTAGTTTATTAAACAATAAAATTATAAAAAATAATACACGCGAAAAACTAAATTAAGATTTATTTCCTATATATATTTCATTTTTCATACATAATATGTTTATATAATGTGTTTAATGTCTAATATGTTTTTTTTCTTTTTAAGCACGTGTAAAAATTGTTTGGAGAAGATTCTTTGTCACAAGCAGACTAATATCTGCGCATGCATTCAAAACTAAGTTAAATCTCATTGCATAGGACCAACACTACATTTATAGACATTTTGTATTAAGATAATAATATATCCATCATGAGATACCCTGTTTGGCGGAGGGTCCTCGTGAGCAAGTCTATTACTGAAAATATGGGGCACAGGGACTCACCCTGTATGGCATGCCAATCCATCATATTTACAGGGCACCCTTCAATAATAATGCAGTCCAAAAATAGAATTGACAGCTATTGAATAGTTTGTAAGCAATAACACAGGACAACAAAATAAAAAAAAATTCTGCTACTCAGCAAAATTTATGTGTCTTATACTAAATCGAGTGCACTGATTCCAAATCTGAAGTCAGATTT
>JAODLD010000101.1:33931513-33941805 GCA_026781065.1 Mormyrops boulengeri | reverse complement strand
TGGCATCCCATCCATAGTGTACCTCGGCCTCATGCCCTGTGATGGACTGGCATCCCATCCAGGGTGTACCCCAGCCTCGTGCCCTATGACGGACTGGCATCCCATCCAGGGTGTACCGTAGCCTCCTGCCCTGTGACAGACTGGCATCCCATCCATAGTGTACCTCGGCCTCATGCCCTGTGATGGACTGGCATCCCATCCAGGGTGTACCCCAGCCTTGTGCCCTATGATGGACTGGCATCCCATCCAGGGTGTACCCCAGCCTTGTGCCATATGATGGACTGGCATCCCATCCAGGGTGTACCCCAGCCTTTTGCCATATGATGGACTGGCATCCCATCCAGGGTGTACCCCAGCCTCGTGCCCTGTGACGGACTGGCGTCCCATCCAGGGTGTACCCCAGCCTCTTGCCCAGTGATGGACTGGCATCCTGTCCAGGGTGTACCCCAGCCTTATGCCCTGTGATGGACTGACTGTATCAGATCAGCAGTTGAAAGTTGGATCAGCAGAAGAGAGCTTGACAGACGCAAATACAGATAGTTTTTAAAATGGAAATTGGCTCATAGGCTAAATAAGAAAAACACATGTGTATAACATGTATACCTCTTTGGCTTATATACAATTTATTTCCCTGCCTATTTTCATTTAGCATAGTGGAGAAACATGCATGAGCATAGAGGACACTTGTTACCCATTTAGCCCAGTTAGGCCAAGTGCTTTGTTATGAAAGTACCAAATTTTAGGCATGGAAAAAAAACTGATTTGGATTGTAAGTTTGGTCCAAGTGTGTGCAAAATGGCTGCATTGATTTAAAACCCCCAATCAGACTCAAAGTTAGAAGACAATCAGCCAAAAACCAAAAAGCCATTGTAAACTGATCCACTAGTTGTAACATCACTATTATTATATATATATATATGTGTGTGTGTGTGTGTGTGTGTGTGTTTGTGTGTCTGTGTGTGTGTGTGTTTTTACTTAGAAAGGGCATTTTCCAACATGCTAAACAGAGCTAAACCATATCCAGACACAGCTAAATGAAAATGTGTCAGATTGTTACATTTAATTGTTACATTTGAGGCATATTCATGGAATTTTGTATAGTAAAAAAAGCATTAACACTCAAAAAGTTTGATCTGATAAAGTATTTGGAACGTAATGGTTGGGTTGGGTTTTGAGTCATCTCCTTCTAACCCTATTTTTCTCCATATGGCCTATTATCTGTTATCGAGTCCTGAACAAGGCAGATATACACACACAATCATACATGACAGGCCTAACTGTCTTTCAGAACTAGAATTTACTTACAACAAGAAGAATTTTTAGCATTTTTGAAAAATGAATACTTTACCTGGGATACTTGCAGTCTTTGGACTGCAGAAGGAAATCAGAGTACCACAAAGAAAGCCAAAGGGGAGTATTTTATGGGGAGGACATGCAAGCTGCACACACACAGCGGAGGTGGGACTTTATCCCACCATCTCTACAGGTGTGAAGCAAAAGTGCAAAGCATTGAACCATTTATATTTATTTTTATTGAGCTGGTGCTTTTGTCCAAAGCGACATGAAAAGTGACACAAATAGCTCATTAACCACCGTGCCACCTGACCTGAATATCCCAAATTTTAAAACAGTGTATGTGTTTATGTGATAGATTAACCTGACAAAAATAGAGAGCAGGTCAAAGCCTGCTGAAAGTGTAATTATCTACATCTATTTTAATACAACTAAAAACTACAAGCATGAAAGGGGTGCATCATATAACCCCCTTCTGTTGGTCTAAATCCCCTACATTAATATGAAATTGACCTTTTTACAGTAAATTAACGGGGTCTGTCAGGCAGTCTGTTAACCTAGATCAAACACATTAATTTAAACTGCAAAACAAATGAGTACTCTATAAATTCACCAAACTCCAGCTTAATAACAAAAGTTATTCAAGATTAGTCTGTAAGTGTCTGGCAATCAATTATGGGCAAAAAAATGTATATTTTCTTGTGCTTATTTCGATGTGTGATATAATTAACATCCTCATAGATGAGCATGATTGTGCAAGATATACATTGTTCGTCTTCAACAGCCACTTGTATTTGACAACTGGTTCTGTAGCTCTGTTTCAACAAACCCATACTGATCGGGAGAAAGACTCGGCTGTCCTGAACATTGTCCGTTCACCCCCCACAGATTATCCATGGACAGACAGAGAAATAACCATCGTCCATGATTGCACATCACAGTACATGAAAACAAAATGGAGGATGTTCATTGGAGAAGCAATGTAACAAGAAGGGTCACACACTATATCTGGGACACACAAATTCCGCTGATCAAATCAGGCGTACGTCAGTGCATTGTGTTTGATTATAACCCTGGAAACCACACCATCACGGCAATCATTCTCATTACCTGCATAAACCGCTCAAGCAGCACCTCTTCTTGTATTAAGACAGCGCCCATTTGTGTATCTGTACTTTAAAATACCAACATAATTTTGAAGATGGCCTTACTTCCATAGTTCACATATTCTACTATTGAATATTGCTTATCTATGCTATATTACATAACAGCAACCTGCTTCCATCATTCATTAATGCCCCTCTTGATACAATAGCCACATCTACAGTCGGGTGCACCGGAGACTAGAATGACTAGCCAACATGGGTAGGTTGACCACACTGGCATGTGTTGACCATCAGGTTAGCACCCCATGACTGCCTTAACGATGAACGTCCGACTTACCATTTATCCAGATCCTCCTTGATGACCTGGCAGGCAGCAGGGACAAGAGCCTCCATCCGGACAGTTACTGAGGTCTCCAAATCTGACATATTTTTGTTGTGGCGTGCGTCTCCGTGATCCCGTGTGCGCGTGTGCAAAAGAGGGGGGAAGAGGGCAGAGTGTGACAGGGAGAGCCGGGTTAGTGGGAGGGAGACAAAATGATGGGGGGAGAAAGAATGCAAGCTGTCTGTCCTGGGGTGTCTGTCAAGGCATGTGCAAACATATATGTAAAGAAACATTTTCAAACGGTTTTAAACATTTATATATTTCAAACAGCATAGCCTGAGGTAAGTGTTCTTTTCCACTATAGTTCAACACAAGGGAAATTAACAAGGATGTTATTAGACTATTTCATCCTCTTCATTCGTTGTGCGCATTTTTAAAGTTGGTCATTGGATCCACCAAGCTCATTTTGGAAAAGACATCTAGTGGCTACCTCTATAAATTACAATACATTTATGGCATCGAGCAAACGCCCTCTTGTGGCTAATCTAAGATATACAATAATTGCAGTCGATCCATGCTTCGGCATCATTCGAGGAAACTAAGGAAACTGCGACAGCTTTCTTTAATGCCAGCATTAATTTACTGATTTATATCGATTAATGGGATAACAGCTCCTTCAGTCATTTCAGCAACAGCATATTTCAGATTATTCTGTACGTCTACAAATGAATGTTGCAGGCCTGAAAACTGCATTCTTGACAAGCAAGTAAAAAAAAAAGCAAACTTTGAGGATATGTTGCGTCAATATGCATATTCTGTCTAGTCTTCAGTTTCTAACACGTAAGAATAACTAGGACTTATGCCTGCATAGTGACGATAAGCAGGGGCGCAAATACAGCGTAAAACAAATTTCCATTCCTATTCTATTAGACAAAGAAACTACAGGTTACCTGCTCGACTTGCTTTTCCCCAGAGCGTATGCGCCAAACGCTCATGAAAAGTGAAGGCGAACTAGACAAATATGATTCAGACCACTTTAATTATTTTTGTCAAGTAAACCCAAATGTCAGTGTAATGCCGAAATTCGTTCTATGTCGTATTTGTACTGGACAGAACTAGAACATTTATATGCATACCAATAAGCATAGTGTGTGACTCAGCCTGTGTACTAATGGACAAAAACTAACAATGGGTAACCGAACAAGTCCGTTTTCTTGATTCAGTGATGTGTGTGTTTTTATTATATAGCCAGCAAGTCTCAAAGATCTAAATCGTAATTTAATGTTGTGAAAAGTATCTAACACGATATTCATGATAATCTGCGGAATCCTTGCGACCTTGAATAGGACACGTGGAAAATGGATGCACGTTATTCATAAGGTCTGTCTTATATTCTATCACAATGTCATGGACAGGCATACAGTACATTCACTAGCAGGCTCTGAATCGCTGTGACCATAAAGGGATAAGCAGGTTTTTGAGCAATGGATGGGTAGTTGTTTTTCAGTATTTCCCTTTTAATTTACTTCTGTGTCACCATTGTTCCAGGTAACTTCCACAGGTTTACCCACTGTGTTTATCCACAATTTTATTTTTAAACATCACAGAACAGCACCTTACCTTATCTAACCAATCAGTTTTGACTTTAGCTATTAACATTACTGCTACAACCAGTGTTGATAGAATCCATCCATCCATAACCACTTTCATGGAACAATTAGTTCCAACCAAGAAATCTGATTGGACAATGAGTGTGGTTATTAGAGTATAACGACACTCAGGTATATCACATCAGATGTATCACTCCCCTTTATTGTTGTATCTGAAAACCATTATATTTAAATTTAAATGATGCGAAGTAGTTGAGTTGTGTTGCTTGGCAAGAGTCAACACTTCGGCAGGTCCTGTTTTTTTGCAGAATCCCAAAAATGTTTAAATAAAGAATCAAGCAAAGTATTATCTGTTGTGACTTATTACTGTTCGCTTATAAACGCTACTCGATGAACAGTTGTATAAAAGCAACAATATACAAGAAGGATTGTGGTTGTCCTCCAGTATATCACGGCTGTGATTAGGGCTACCACCTGTTCCTTATAATGCAGGATTGCCTCGTATAATATGGGATGCAGCAGTTCATCCAATACAGGACGATCTCATTTTATAAGGGACAGGTGGCAAATCTAGCTGTAATTATCTTCAGCACTCAGCTTAAGGCCTTATGCCTATAACCAAACCACAGCCGTGTTATGTTGGTGTACAACCACACTCCTACGTGTATGTTATTGCTTAATTGAAATTTGGCCCAACAGTGTCTAAAGGACATGCCCTACAAATGAAATTTGAAGTAGCATGTTTTCATAAATTTAATCAAAGGCCCAGGAATCATTTAATTGCCTAGTGCTCATTCTATTTCATATGAAAACTATGACGTCAGAAAGGATTTGTGTCACAAGTAGATATGGCTTCCTGGCTTGAGCTGTTGAGCTTGTTAGAGGACACACTTGCCACATCAGTTACTGCAAAGGCTGGTGCTGGGAGGGCATGGGCTTGCAAATTCATGGACAATAACATTCAGTCCCAGTAAGGGGATGTGATGCGATCCCTGTAGTTGCAGTTAAATGTCTTGCGAGGTGTTATCAATTTCCTGTACTTTTCTGGGAATTTAGCTACATGTCATGTTAACAAGTATGCGGTGGATGGACACACAAAGTCAAGTCAAAATAACTAAATACACGTATCTAAAAATCTTACTCATCAAATAGGAAAACCTATTTGATGAGTCTGTTCACACCCTTCCATAATAATGACAGATGTCACACCAATGTTTCTCATTAGTTACATTTGCATTTACAACTTGTTTGTAAATGCATTGCTTCTATTTTTAGGCATTGTAGCTTCATTATAGGCGACATGGACTCTATAAAATGGGAACAAAGTGATGGATATCTAAAGAACAGCAGAAGCAAGGACCTGTAAAGTGAACAAGATGGTTCGGCGGTCACCAGGGAGTAAGCTTTTGTGGACAGGTGAGATTGTCTAGTATGATGTCTTGTGTATCTCTCTGCCATTTTCACCTGGTCTGTTGGTACTGCTCATAGACACTAAGCCTACCCTCCTCACTGTAGTACATACAATATAAATCAGGCCAACTTTTTGTGTTCTCACCTACTTTTTCAGCAGGAGAATGAAGTCCTGGGAAGCATACAGCTGAAATATTTCCTTCTGTGATTGTATGCTAAATTCTTTATCCCTCTATTTCTGCTGCAGTGCTGCTATGTTTCTTGGCTCAGGGTCATTCCCTTGACCTAAAGGACCTGATGGACAGGGCAGTTCAGCTATCGGACAAACTGCACTTCCTTAGCACATCTCTGAAAAATGATCTGGTCAGTATTTACACTATATATTATATGTTTATATAAGTGATAGAAAAATACACCTCCAAAATGCACTCTGGCTTGTCCATCACCATTAGATTTATTGCAATTACTTCTTGATGGTTCTGTTGGGCTAATAAGACAGTAATTAAACAACCACAGTAATCCTAACCAATATGGGTTCCAAAGTCCTTCTCTCACCCTAAGTTTGTAGTATGATCCACCTGTCAATTACATCATCGCAAATGCACTGCAGTGGGTAAAGCGTACTTTGATAACTTGTCCCGGTCAGGATTCCCATCTTCCAGTGACGATGGGAAAGATTCCCAGGCTGTCTCTGTGCCACACGTCATCTCTGAACACCCCTACTGAGAAAAGCCACGCACTCAGCCTTCCGGTGAGCCACTTGTTGCTGCCTCTTCCCTCCAGTATCTATCCTGTTGTCCCAGGCAACTCTCCTGCCTTCATATATCCATTTTGAATTTCCTGCTTCTCTTCCCCATCTTTCCAGACTACAATGACTCCATGGTAAAAATATGTTAGTGGAATTAACAGAGTACAGGATTTGTGAGATGTTCATAAGGCTATACACCAGGGTCAGGCAACACTGATCCTGGAGTGCCAGTATTCAGACCACAGAAAATATGCTGGATATCGGCACTCCGGGATCAGGATTATCTGACACTGCTACACACCAACATAGGATGCTGACTTTGACTGGTAAAAAAAAAACCCAGTCATGCCAGTTATCTACTGGTGACACTAACATCCATTGGGGGGCTTGAATGTTATGTTAAACTACATGTGGGGACTGAAGAGCTAAAATATTTGTATGTGGTAGTATCCCTCACAATGATGATCTGCTCTACCCCGGCAGGAGGCGGAGCTCCTGTCTCTCATCCGCACCCTCCTCCTTTCCTGGAAAGATCCCCTGCTTGCCCTTTCATCAGACTCTCTGTCTTTGGCACATCCCTACAAAAACAGGTTCTCCACTAAAGCCAGGCAACTGCATGAACATTCACACAGCCTCATCACCGGACTGAAGACACTGGCTGACAGGGTGAGAGCCTCACTTCTTTCTGCCCAGTTCGGACTGTGGTTCCAAATAGCTTTTTTTCCCTTTAGAATTTTTCTTTTACCACCATCTTAGCTGGAGAAAAAACGCATCCTCGATAAATATTTCACTCTGGTAATTCTATATTATAGGGTAAGAACGTGTGCTTTTTTCCCCCCACAGATGGGTACATCGACCTCCTCCCAGTCCCCCATTTCTTATGACAAAAACCTTGGAAAAGATATTGAATCTCAAACGGTCAACTTCCACTTCCTGTTGTCCTGTTTTAGGAGAGATTCACACAAAATAGATAATTTCCTGAAAATCCTTCGCTGCAAGACTGACATACTCCAGCAGGCATGCCAATAGTCTAAATGTAATTGTTGTATTTTCCACTTCATGAACAAGGAATATACCAGTTCAATTAGTTTTTCCCTTTGGTTCTAAAGATTTTCAGGTGAGTCCAGCAAACAAATAACCTGTAAACCAAGGCTTCAGAGAACATCTTGAATTCCAAGCTCTTGCCCCAATTGGTATTTTGCATATTCAAACTTAACCCCAATAATAAAGCTTTGAGTTTGGCATAGTGTCAAATGTCAGCACACTACAGACTATTTTTGATAAAACAAATTGGAGATGGATCTCTGTACATATGATAAAAAAATAAATATCAGCAGAATAATTGTGGATTGTCAGGTGCTCCTGCCCCATGACTCTGACCATGGTGTTTGAGGATGGATGATTTTAAATGAATTGCTGAGCAATTACAAAACTTGTGCTTTACTTGCGTCTTCTCCACCAGGAGGGGTGTGAATGGTGTTAATTTACCTTTTTACAGCATTCCAGCTTACACAAAAGCACAGGAAAAAAAGCTCTGAATTCCAGCACCAACAGGTCAGGTCATTGCATTTTGGCACTACCATTAACAAATGCAGAAGTATGCGCAAAATTATTTACTATCCATAGGCGCAACAAATCAGGTACCTGTGTTGTACTGTGTGAAGTAGGACCTCTCAACTAAAATGCAACATAAAAGTGTTCTTCAGGACCATCTTATTTCCTACATTTAACTGGAACATACAAGACAACCCTCTTTATTGCATAGAACCACAAAATCCGAATATGAAACCGCTACATGCAAAACTAGATGGGAGTCCAATTTCATGTGACATTTATTTTATTTAAAATGATACAAAAATGGCTATTTCAAATGACTCACTCCCTTGCATTTCTTCCTAACAGGAAGACTATGCAGTCATCTTTTCCATCGAACAGATTACTAACTCGTTCACATTTTTGCTATTGGAAGTCATACAGTTGACTGGGCTCAGAACATCCCTTGTCAAGGCAATGAGGGTGAAACACTGGGCAAAAATAGTCTTAAAATCAAAAAGATATTTAGAGATCGTGAATAGTATGTAACATTTCCAACAAGGGTGCTTAGTTTACAGATTAGTACAGTATTACAGGGATACATTTTAAAAAGGCACAAACTTGTGCAGTTAATGACATTTGACATAAGGATCAAGGATTCAGATCCTTATATCTCAAATGCATTTCATCATACTATAGCATCACTAAACAATTTCTATTCCTATACAATACATTCCATGTAACTATTGCACAATATCTCCATGCCGTTCAGTTTTGGCCTCTTCATTTACAAATAAAATTTAAAAAATCGGAAACCAGTGAACAACAAAAATATTTCACAAAAGCAAAATAGAATGTACAGTACTAAAAATGTACACACTGCATATTTTAGCTTGCTACTCATTAAGGTTACCAACAATACCTAACGCATCCTGTACTCGGAGGTCTTGGTCACCTCACACAGCTGACCCTTGAAATCCACATTAAGTGTGAAGTCCAGATCCCGCTGCAAGTAGAGAATAACAGATTTAAAAAAACATGACAAGATGAATGTGATGTATTCTAAACAGGCCCAATGTTGCGATGACATGATCAAGAAACTTACATTGTTCTTAGCATTGGGCTTCAGATGTATTGTCCCAAAAATCTCCTCACCAGTCTTCACAGTCAGATAATCATCAAGGTAAAATACTGTCTGTTTCCAGTGGGTATATGGAGACTCTGGGCCTGTGAAATACAAGTGTTACAATAACTACATGTGCTAGTCAACCGTTTCCTATATGAAGTTTGTTCTTGCCTCTACCAAAGGAGGTGTGTACCACTTGTTCAAAAAGCGGGAAAAAAAACTACACAAATCTAGATGGAGATAGTAAAAAAAAAAAAAAAAAACTAAATAAAAATGCCATTCAAGGAGAGCATGCCAAGATCAAGACACTTACCAGTTGAGAATCCAGTCCTCTTGTGACAACATGTGAACTCAATGTTGAAATAGGTAACTAATGCATGGATGTAGTCATTCCTCTTCACTTGCAGGCAGAAGGGGGAGGAGAAGGACAAGTCTTCCAGCTTGACAGTATACATATCCACCTCCTGGCAAGAGATTTAGATGGTGGTCTTGCACACTACTGATTTGTTGGGGACTGCTTCAGATTGTCTAGGAATGCATTTCAAATCATAGGACTGGGCATCGTTCCAAATTTTACAAAACCTGTACAAGAACGATACCTTAACTGATACCAGTTCCTGAACAATACTTTTTCCAATACCAGTTTTTAATGTATTCTTGTTGAAACTGATTTAAACATTACAGCACTAATCTTATTTAAACAAGTCATTTTGTAAGTTGTTGGCTAGTTACTGGGGGGGGGGTGAATCACAATCATAATGGGACAGACTTATTTACATTTTACCAGGGCTCTCAAGTCTGGAGTGAGATCACATCTGTTCACTCAGACACACATGCATACACATCAATTCTTACTCTCTCCAGGTGTATTTTCGTGACATACAATCATGTCGTTAGGCACTATATGGGGGGAGGGGCATATCTGCAAGTCATACTGGTGCGCCTATAAATATACAACTATAAAAGTTAGCCAAACTGTCTCCAAAATGATTGCAAAATATGACTAAAAGGTCACAGCATGGGGGGGGGGGGGGGAACGGGGGGTGGTGCACAGGGTTGGGTTTGGGCAAAGGTTTGGCCGAAACGCTGTGTTTGTGCGGTGTAATTTGACCTGCCACCTGATGAAGCGTCCAGGGGGCTGGGG
>JAODLD010000101.1:33905966-33920807 GCA_026781065.1 Mormyrops boulengeri | reverse complement strand
TTGGCAGACCCTTGAGGGTACAGCCCCAGTGACAAGCAAAGGTACAAATTTGTACCCTTTTTTCTGAGAGTGCACTCATTGGCTGCTTTTCCTTCACTCTCTGGTCAAACTCCTCCAAAACCGTATCTACTGGGTTTAGGCCAGGTGGCCAAATCATGTGACACTATCATGCGATACTATAACTGTCCTTTGTAGGTGGCTTGGTGTATCCAAACATTTGACTGGTACTGTATATGCATGTCATTGGATCGTTGGAGGCAACTTGCATAACAGAGGGAGAATACATAAAGCTGGACACACACAGGGCTTACGTGTGACTTGGCCGCCCAACACTCCAGGTTTGCAGCTGCCCACCAAGCCACCTCCCTACTAAAGAGCTGTTTAACGTATTTTAATGCTAATGCACAATTTCTTAAAAATATTGTGCACACAATTAATATTCCATGTAAACAATACCTTTTAGACAATAATCATTATTAATCATTTAAAAACATATGTAAAATGAGGTTTATTATAAGGGTTAAGATTATAATAAGCAAGCATTCCTTGTTATTTGACTCAGCCTGCTGACTCCTGTCCTACTTTTGGCTGGCTGCTTTTGTCTACCAAGGTCTTGCTGCGAGGATATCTTTTGTTTAGTGCTGTCACAAAATGCTTTGTCTTCCCCCTTATATCTCCTCATTACTGTCCACAATGACATATTAATGCAACTATTGCAGGTATAACCTAAACTTTGAACTTTGAGCAAAACACCAAAATTACCACCGAAATTATACAAACGTATACTGAATGCTGGATAGATGGATGAATGTACAGTAATAACCATATTTTTTTGTTTGGGTTATGGATGTATATATAAAGGACTTGGTAGTGGAAAAAAAATATATATATAAATACACACATACTTATGTAAATGCAAATATCCTGGAATATAACATACCAAAATATTGATGTATCACAACCAACTAGTTAATATAACATGTTGTAGAAAAGTACCCAACTAGCCCTTTGTACAGAGTTTATTCTGGTATGCATCATCAACCTCGTCAAGTTCTCTGGCTAACTTAAAACTAAATCCAACACCACATCTTCAAAACACACGTCAATAAGCTTGCATGAAATCATAAAACTATAAAAGGGGCACCTCTATAATGTTCATCTTAAAACCAATGTACACTTAGTTGCACCATAATGCATCAGTGAGATTTTTAGCATTTTTTCAGTGCTCTGTTAATATTGAGAACTGATATTTGCACCATTATTTCCCAAATGAAACAAAGCAGTCAGCATTCTTTCGGGTGTAGTCATTGGTCCTGCTATAGCATGCAACGTCGTTGGTGGCGAGGTCTAACGCATGCGCAGTTTGAAGTTGCCGTGAACACTACTCTCGCTATTCTAACACCGTATGCGATATAGGGCACAGGACAGAGGCAACCTTCGTCCATGACAGTGATTCGCTGCAGATTGCAGACCATCCTATACACATTTCCACCCTCCCGCCAATAGGGGGCCACGTTGGTTCCGGCGCATGCGCAGCCGAAGGTCATTCCCAAGGATCCCACTTACAGTCTACCTTTCCCGGTCATATAGGCTGTCAGGATGCTGTCGAGTTGAAAACAGCAAAGCGTATGATATTATGTTAAATACGTAAAAGCCGCTTCATAGCTGCTCTGGTTATACTGGACTATGTTAATGAATAACGTATATTTTTTGCCGGGCAGAGTCTGGACGGCGTATTCTGATGTTTGATCTCTAGGTTTTGCGGAAAGAAGCGATATAAATAGCTAGCTAGCTATCCTGCCCGCCTGCCTGTAGACTCAGTGGGGAGAATAACGCGGCTTCGTTGGCATCAAACGGCAGCTTTACCAGCCGGCGACAGTTAACGATGGCCGCTCCCCTCGCTTCGCCATCCTCCAGCTAGACGACGCGCTAGCGTTAACGTTTACGGGGCTGTAGGCTACCATTTAACCGCTTTTCTTAGCCGGTTGGCGACGGCGGCGTTGAATGAACGAACGACGGCCGAGCGGCTACATCGGCTAGCTGTCCTGTCCTTCCTACCTCAGCGACCTCACAGGCTGCGGCCAGTCGGCTGCTCCGACAGCGCCGTGTACACACGTTAATATTAGCCGGTTAAGGCTCCGTTTGTGCGCCGAGAATCTTATTTTGCTAGACATCTGCATCAAAACGCTGGGAAAATGCCGGCTGTGTCGAAAGGAGACGGGATGCGGGGATTGGCCGTGTTCATATCGGACATTCGGAATTGTAAGTATGGATTTCAGGTTTATTATTTTGTGAATGGAGCGTGCGACGGCGTGCGAGCCGTTTGCTGGCCTGTGTGAGTGAACGTAAAAGCCGTAATCCTGGTGCTGGCAGCGCTCGCATTACTCCCTAGTCCAGCGGTGTCATTCCGGATTAACGGTGAAAAAAATACAGGGAGGGGGTAGTGCTGATGCCGTCGACATGTCCGCAAATATCTGTCGGCTATCTGTGCTACACAGGGGCGTAGGAACCAGGGGAACGTGTACGCCCAATGTTTATTTTTTATTAATTCATCTCCCCAGCACATTGACCTTTGTATCAAATTATTAAGTTGTGTTCCCCCAGTATCCAAATGTTTCCTACGCCATTGGTGCTACATAACGGTACTCCTCCACATTTACCACCGGTGATGTTTTTTCTCCTCTGCTTTGTATGCCTTTGGTGTTGTATATGGGGCCACCACGTTTACGTGTGTCATCCCGTTTTATAAATTATAGATCGGCGTCGTCCGGACTACTCTTCTAATTCTGGACGAATTTAAGTGTGTTTTGTCCTAGTATAGACTATACAGCTGTGCCCCCCCCCCACCCCGGCGGGCGGGCGGGCGTTGCGATCGCATTTTTTGTAAACGATGACCTGGCTTGGTGCGATTTTGAGGGGTAACAGGATACACGGATGGACATGAGTATGAAAGACTTGGCTACTCCAGGCGAGGCATATTACTACGTGGGTGAATTTTAAGTGATTGTTCCGTACATCCTTATGGTGTTTATATAGTCACGCAGTCATAATGAATTTATCATTTGTAGGCTTGTTGTATAGCAGACTTGTTTTTATCATTCTGTGCAGTGTCGTCCTATTACAGATCGCCATGGTACCTCTTATGTCTGTGTGCTAAAGGAGAGTGTCTTCCAGGCCTGTGATTTTTTTGGCACAGCGGCTCTGCCCTTTTCTATGAAGCAATATGCGGGCTGGTTAAGCGGTCTCTGCCATTTTTTTTGTAGCAGCAGTTGGTTGCATGGGAAGGACGTTTATTTGGAGATTAATCATAAATCCCCATTACGTGTTTTGCGTTTTTGCTCCGGGAGGATATCACTCTTCCACACGTATAGCTGCTGCTTCGTGTTTATTTACAAGAATGTGTGAAACATCAATCGTGTATGCCCATCTCTGTTTAGCACGTGTAAATTTAACGCATGTTTTGCAGAAGCAGGCTATATACATTAATCAAGTAAATAGGCAGACGCCTCATACATAATGTGAACACTCACCCGTTTGATATACCTTTGACCGTCCCGATTTTAGAAATGTTTTCTTCCTTTCATTGTCATGACCGTTGTACCATCTGTTGATCTATGATTCCTTCCTCTTTTCCGTCCATTTTTACTTCTCATTTTTCTAATCGAATTTTAATTTGCTCATCTTGTGTTTTGTAATTTCCCTAACTGCTGCGTTTTAATACCTACTGCTACAGTGGCACTGTGCTCTTATTTCTTACATAACAGCGGAATTAAAATTTAGAATTATCTTGCTTATTCATGGTCATTTTTGTCCGATTTGTGACTAAAAATGTTGTTTTACATAAATGCCTGTATCATTCTTATTGTCTTCCTTCTTCACCACCTCTCACCCAGGTAAGAGCAAAGAGGCAGAGATCAAGCGAATAAACAAGGAACTGGCCAACATTCGCTCCAAATTTAAGGGAGACAAGGCTTTGGATGGCTATAGCAAGA
The DNA here is from genome assembly GCA_026781065.1 of Mormyrops boulengeri. Classification (NCBI taxonomy): domain Eukaryota; kingdom Metazoa; phylum Chordata; class Actinopteri; order Osteoglossiformes; family Mormyridae; genus Mormyrops; species Mormyrops boulengeri. Next base: position 33,916,815 of record JAODLD010000101.1, on the reverse strand, counting down.
AGAAATATGTCTGCAAGCTGCTGTTTATTTTTCTCCTGGGCCATGACATTGACTTTGGCCATATGGAAGCTGTCAATCTTCTCAGCTCCAACAAGTACACAGAAAAACAGATTGTGAGTGGAGCAGTTCTCTCTTTCTATACATTGTTGCTCAGCTGGAGTCAAGCGACATTCTCAAATGCTGTATGGCAGACTAAAGCTATTAAACAGTAGAAATGTTTTCGTTATCCTTGTTTTATATGATGCATTATTCTTAAATACACATCTTGTTTCCCATTCTGCAGTTCTGTGAAAATTTTTGTAGAATTTTCTTTTTGATTCCTCTAACTTTCCATATAATTTAATTATATACACAAATGCATGTATGAACTGTTATATTTCCTGTGTTTTTCTTTGTGCTTGTGTATATGCTAAGTGCTATTTACACAGATTGAAAATGGCTTGCTCTTTGGACCCTGGTGCTGGTTGACTTTAATGACAGAGCAGGACTAGAGCAGATGTGTGGTTGTGCAGCTGTAGAGTGCATGTTATAACATCCGTGGAGTACTGTGTGCATAAACGATGACGTGGTTTGTAGAAAGCCATGCTGAATGTGTGAGGCTGTAATAAAATAGCTTGGGCTGTTCATATGATACGGTAGTCAACAAAGCCAGATTTTATACCTTATGTTCTGCATGTCTGTTCAGAATACTTTTAAAGAATGGTTTAGGGGGCTTAAACAAGAGCTGCTTTGCCTGAATTACTTATCTTAAATAATTGCGTTTTTGAATATGTACACTAGGCAATTGGAGCTGGTCTAACAAAAGCTAATTTTTTGTGTTTTAATAGGGAATCTAATCAGAAAAAGTTGAATGCTTCAGTAGTTCTATTCAAAATGAGGGAAAACCTTTTCTTGTTTACTAGTTTCAACCTCTAAAGACGCTGATGTGTAAATGTTTAAAAATACATGTAGGTTGATTAGATGTGTATTCATGCATTATTAGACGAATGTCCCAGGTGTTGTCCATATGCTGATGGGTGTTAGTCTTACAAGGCCACTGTTTTCTCTCTACAGGGATATTTATTCATTTCAGTCCTGGTAAACAGTAACAGCGAGCTTATTCGTCTGATCAACAATGCCATCAAGAATGACCTGGCCAGCAGGAACCCCACCTTCATGTGCCTGGCCTTGCACTGTATAGCCAATGTGGGCAGCAGGGAGATGGCAGAAGCCTTTGCAGGCGAAATACCACGGATCCTTGTGGCTGGGTGAGTTATTGCTGGGTGGGTGTGAACCAATGGCGTTGTGCGCACATTGCCTATTCACAGTCAATAAATGTAAGTGGATGGATGTAGGTGCGACAGGCATTTTTAAAAACAGTTTCAAATTATCATGGGAAATTCTAGAGCAGGGGTGTCAAACTCCAGTCCTGGAGGGCCATAGCCCTGCACAATTTTTGGTTTACCCTCATTTAACAACCTGATTCAACTCCTTGTGCATATTACAACATGGCTGTTGAGCTGAATCATTTGTGGTAGAATAGGAAAGAACTAAGCTACACAGGGCTCCGGCCCATCAGGACTGGGGTTTGACACCCCTGTTCTAGAGAATTGTTGCTTATGGTAGTAAGGTAGATGTCAGGTGATTAAGGATCTAATTTTTTTTTTTTTTTTATTGGCCGAGTACAATATCAGTCTAAATAAAAGCACTGGTGTCTGACTATATACCATGCCGTGTAAGTTAAAGAGAGGTCCAATTGACTGGTACCCATTTAATGACAGGGACACGATGGACAGCGTGAAGCAGTCAGCAGCTCTCTGCTTGCTCCGCCTGTACAAGACGTCCCCAGACCTGGTGCTCATGGGGGAGTGGACGTCCCGGGTGGTGCATCTGCTCAACGACCAGCACATGGTGAGGGACTCTCCCTGTCCTACGCAAATGTATGTCACTATGCACCATGAACCTGTCTTAGTTATTAATATCCATCTGACGTGTGCTAAGTGGACCAAGACAGTTACCCCAATACAAACTAAAATATAACACGGCATTGAATTTTCTTTCAGTTCACACGTAGCGTGAACCTATACTTTTTTTTTTCCCCTCATCTCTTAGGGTGTGGTGACTGCAGCCATTTCTCTGATTACCTGTCTAAGCCAGAAAAACCCAGAAGAGTTTAAGACCTGTGTGTCTCTGGCTGTGTCTCGACTGAGCCGGGTAGGGAGATCTATGTGTCTTGGTTTTCAAATTGATTAGCAGAGCATGCACTTGCGTCCTCTGATGGGTCACTATCTGTGTCGTTTGTCAAGTATTGCAGCTGTGTCTGTTGTTAAAATGGCTATATCATCTCTTTCTGTCTTGCTTTTCAGATTGTATCTTCTGCCTCCACAGACCTTCAGGATTACACATATTACTTTGTCCCAGCCCCCTGGCTGTCTTGCAAACTGCTGCGACTGTTGCAGTGCTACCCACCTCCAGAGGATGGTGCAGTGAAGGGTAGATTGGTTGAGTGTCTGGAGACTATCCTGAACAAGGCCCAGGAACCACCCAAATCTAAGAAGGTCCAGCATTCCAATGCAAAGAATGCTATTCTATTTGAAGCAATCTCCCTCATCATACACTATGACAGGTAACAGTTTTGGTGTGGTGTACTGTTTTCTAATCTTTTAGTCTGTTTCAGGTTATTAATGGCTGTAAGTAAATGCCACATTTTTTTGTTTAGAATCTTAGATGGCGGCATTTGCAAAGGTAAGTATTGTATGTATGCCAGATGATAAACCGCCTAACTAACTAGAGATCTCTATCATTTTACACTGTTTTTAGCTGAAAACCTTTAAAACCCTGGCTTTAAGGTAATGAATTTGAGGATATAGTGTTCTGTAAGTGTTGTGTATATTTTATAACAAATAATGGTCAGCTAACAACTTACTTTATAACATGGTTTTGTAATTGGTTAATAACTAGAGTACTATTAAAATATCTTGCTCTTACAAGTCTTGAAAACTCCTGAGGCCTGTACTACGAAGCAGGGTTACTGGTTTATCTGGGTAACTTGTCGGATTTAAGGTAGTCTGGGCAAAATGTAGGTGAAAGAATATGAAGTCCACTTTAAACTGTACCTTAAATCCGACAAGTTACGCCGATAAGCCAGTAACCCTGCTTCGTAGTACAGGCCACTGGTATCCTAATAATATATTTATCTTACCTTCCTTGTCTTTTACCTGACAATATATAAAAGGTTTGTTTAGTTATTAGCCATATTGCTAGTTTATTCATTTCAAATTCTTTCTGGGAAATTATACAGAAGGTATATGTACTAATATTTACTAAAGCAAGTATCGATGTATTGCTCTTTATATATTGTTTCCATAGTCATTGTATTTTATGTAACTTTGGATGAAAGACTGAATAGGAAGAAAACATCATTGAATATATGTAGCTTAAAAAACTAAATCTAAATGTTGCCACTCATTACTCTCTAATTTGTAATTCTTATAAAATCTACCTTGCATCTTCACTTCAATAAGACCTTTGGACTGGTGCCCCGGCACTGCTTGTCCTCTTGGTGTTAATGTCTATAGGGATATCCCCAACCTTTTCCTGTCTTTGCTGATGAAAATTGATCTCTCTTGCGTTTTAACCTAGTAACTTGGCATGCAAATCAAACACAACAAAGTCCTGTTAAACAAATAAGAAGCTTCTCTTACAGCTTTTTAATTTCTGATCTTTTGCCTGGTAGATTTTGTCAGTTGTAATTTTGTCAGAAACAGTATATTCCTGTTTCAGTGTAGGTATTGCACAATGACACAAACATGTTTCAGTGAAATCTATGTTTTTGCGTTAGGGTGTGAGTGCTGTGTAGTTTTAGCACTTTTTAGCTGTTTGGAGTGGTGGCAGACATTGATGATGCAGCAACTGCTCGCACAGCTTAGCCACCTACGCTGCCCTCTCTCTTTTTCCAAACCTGAACTTGGCACTTCCTATTTTTAGATGCAGTGCGCAATACAAACTGACATTGCACACCTCAGCACTATTTACAGATATATTTTATGTGCTCCATTTCAAGATGCATTTTTATATGTCAGGTATATCTGTGCCTTGAGAGAAATTATGAAAAGTGTATTCTGTAATTTGTTTTCTTTAATGGATCTTTTTATCAGTAAATTTCACTGTTTTTTTGCAGACTGGATCCAAAGTTATGTGATCAGTTAGGTTCTAATTTCGGTCTCTTGTGTCAAAGTACCATAGCACCCTGCTTCCTTTCCGGGCACGGAACTGCACGCTTGACACTTTGTTGAAATTGAAACTTAATAAAATAGAATTTCTGTGGCTTTTGAATTTGTCAGAATTCAAATTAAATCAGTTCTAGTACTTCTCTGGTCATATCAGTATAGTATACGCATAGAACTGATAACATGTAATGGCCTAAAGGAATGAACAAAGTTTAGATGTCATGGTAGAATTTACTTTGTATGCCTCAGAGCTGTGATGATGCAATTACTGCAGATGATACATCTTTATTTTTGGGTGAAAATGCAGAAATAGGCCTGGACGTCTTGTCTACTTCTGTGTTAGCAATTAAAGGATCCATGTGTTTAATGACATGGTACAGTTCTGGAGTGTGTTGGTGTTACAAAATATATGAAGAAATAAACTGTGACCAAAGTATCCAGATGTGGCCATCTGTTTGTGTCATATTTGAGAGCATCGGAGCAGCAGTGGTTGGTGTCAGGGCAGGTTTGGTGAAGAAAACGTTTAATTTGCCGTCGGATATATAATTATATTTCTCTTTATTGTTTCCTGCAGCGGGTTTGTGAGTGTAGATGTTAGCATGTAAACTAACACCCCCACCCGGTTCCCCTCTCCTTTCATTGTAGTGAGCCCAACCTGCTGGTGCGGGCGTGTAACCAGCTGGGCCAGTTTCTGCAGCACCGGGAGACCAACCTGCGCTACCTGGCCCTGGAGAGCATGTGTACGCTGGCCAGCTCCGAGTTCTCCCATGAGGCTGTCAAGACGCATATTGAAACCGTCATCAGCGCCCTGAAGGTATGCTTATCCCTCATCCTGCTTTCTCTGGATGAAGAGAGTCGCAGACTGGGCAAGCTCCCTCTGACCCGGAGGCTGTCCCCTCTTCCAGACGGAGCGGGATGTCAGCGTGAGGCAGCGGGCTGCAGACCTGCTCTACGCCATGTGTGACCGCAGCAATGCCAAACAGATTGTGGCGGAGATGCTGAGCTACCTGGAGACGGCAGACTACTCCATCAGGGAGGAGATGGTGCGTCTCCTGCTCATGTCGTTTGTGTCATCCATCCTGGCTACTCATCCGACCGTTTTTTTTTTTATTTACAGTTTTCCTTTGGGGTTCATGAACGTATGATAAACCCAGCATTCTTTCAATGGTCGCTCATGTTTAGCCAGAATATCTCAGGTTGGGGGCAGCATGGTGGTGCAGTGGTTAGCGTTGTCGCTTCACACCTCTCGGACCAGGGTTCGACACTCTGCCCTTGGTTTTGTGTGTGGAGTTTGGCATGTGTGACTCCATGTGTGTGGAGTTTGCATGTTCTCCCCATGTCGTCCTGGGGTTTCCTCCAGGTATTCCAGTTTCCCCCACGGTCCAAAAACATGCTGAGGCTAATTGGAGTTACCAAATTGCCCATGGGTGTGCATGTGTGAGTGAAAGGTGTGTGTGCGCCTTGAGGTAAGTTGGTGCCCCATCTTGGGTTGTTCCCTGCTTTGCCCCCGTAGCCTCCGGGATAGGCTCCAGACCCCCTGCAACCCTGCATAAGACAAGCAGGTGCAGAAGATGGATGGATGGATCTCAGGGTGGTGAACAGAAGCACATGACGCTGGGGCTGCAGCCAGAATCAGGCCTATTGACAGACGTTTCCTGTTTTGTGGTTACATGGGAATGGGGTGAGGGCTGGGGTGATGTCAGACAAACGAGGATAGTGGTAGCAGGCTAGTGTCACAGGGATTAACCCAGCAGGCTACTGGGTGTTACAAAATAACAGATTTATATACTTTACAGGGAGAGAGAAGTGGAACTAATGAAAATACTCCCAGATTGTCACGTCTTATCTTACGCTTCTCGTACTGCGAAGGATATGCGCATGACATCACAGCAGGCGGAAGTCACTGCACTCACACCCACTGAGTAGCAAAAAAGACTCAGGTGCAGCGTTAGTGTTCGACTTGAATGCCGTAAAAAACACATGTACAATGGGAAAGAGCTGTTGTGCAACTGACTGTGCAAATAGCTCCTATTTCGTGTTAAATCTATCTTTTTAGAGATTGCCTAAAACTAAATAAGTAAGTATAGGACATGGATCGGTCACGCATGGCCGATACCCGATCCGTCAAATAGGTCCGGATCGGCGTGGATCCGAATATTGGATCAGTGCATCTCTATTAACTATAGCCTCACCCCCTTCAGCCAATAATATGCTTTTTCTTGTGTCTTTTTGAGCTGCTGGAATTTGGCGCTCACCTCCCTTCTCATCCTCAGGTGCTGAAAGTTGCCATCCTGGCAGAGAAGTATGCCGTGGACTATTCCTGGTATGTGGACACCATCCTGAATTTGATCCGCATTGCCGGGGACTACGTGAGCGAGGAAGTGTGGTACAGGGTGATCCAGATCGTCATCAATAGGGACGATGTCCAGGGTTACGCTGCAAAGACTGTATTTGAGGTATGTTACGATGCCACACTAACAGGTATCATCCCTGCTCATCATACGTTCTCAGGCGTTCTCTGACTCGGTTCTGAAAGTTATTTTACTTTTCCTGGTGCACAGAATTGGGTACTTTAGTGTTATCACAAGTGTGCTAACACTTGAGCACTGGTTATGTGGGCTGTATTTTTATTGAGTTTTTTTATTATCTGTGAAAATTACCCCAAGTCACCAAATTCTAACTGCAAAAAAAAAGCAGACAAAAACCATTTGGCTTCTGCTTAAAAACCACTTCATACCAATACATCTCTTGATATCATTCATGGAAATATGTGTAGTGATGAAATTTTTAGTTGACAATTAATTGTCATACAAATAATTGTGATTAATGACGTAATTGTTCATTTTATAACATTATTAGCCTAGAGCTACCCTAATCATAGTTTAATAATACATATATACCTTATATTGAATTGAATATTGAATACTGGCATATATAAAGATTGATTTTGGCTTTTAACAAAAAATGTACTGTGCAGCGCAGATAAGACATAAATAACAAATAAGAAGTTAACCCCCTCGAGAGAAACTAACAATTAAAGTTGTCATTATTCGATCCGTACCACCTACCTGATTTTTACCTCGCACGTCTGCACCGCCCATCCCTTCATTGTGCCATTTTATGGCACATGGGAAATCATTTGTGAAACATGATACAGAGCCCTGGTGTTAATGATTCCGCTGACTTAAAAAAAAAAACTGTCTTTTTTTTTTTTGCTTGTCATTTTAAGTGTTCACTCCAGTCGTCTATTTCCAGTTTTTGGTTCAGAACTATTACCTAAATATCTCATCAATCTGACGTGTTAGTTTATATTTGCATCAGTTGAAATTGCTGCTATCCATCAACATGCAAATATGTATTTATTGTATGTGCATTCATGCTTTTATGACAAGAAATCAGTGTGCATTTTAGCATTTATACCGCGAAAGAAGTACAAATTAGCTACTTAAAGGTTAAAATGTATGGAAGTTTCTTGTCATAACAGCACAAATGCACATAACATACGTATGCATTTGCGCTGCTGCAAGAAATTGCCGCGCGTATCACTGGTGAATCTGTACTTTCATACAAGTTATGTGAGCCCATTAATATCACTCCAAATCAGTGGGATCAGAAAAAATGGACAAAATAACATACATTTCTCTAGATCTTTGGTCTTTTGACATAATATACTGACTTTGCTGCAGCATAATAGTAGCAGCTGTCAGGGACATATACAGTCATCCCACATTAACGAGACCCATAAACACGCACTCAGATGCACGTGCAGGTGCTATGCAGAACTTTTATTGAACAGAGAACATAAAGAATCCAAAATCTGAATATCTGGCTGAATATCTCATTCTGAATATCTCATTCACAAGCAGCCCGTAAAATGAATCCGATGATGTGAAAAGAAATATCAACGCGATTAGTCAAAATGTTATGAAACGAAGTGGTACAAATCGATCTCTGTCTTAAAATTTGCTGTGAAGGGTAATGCTGCACACGAGCATGTGTGTACATAGGAGGTACAAATAGGGCAGATATGGATCACTTCAGAATTGCAGTGAGATGATCGCTAAATGAGTGCCAGCCAGTAGAGAACGATGTGGAAATAGTGATAGAAATATGATGGTTCTGTGTCATTCACCTATTTGTATACAGATGAATGGAGACAATTCTAGCAATTATGCAAAAAATAATCAGTCAGTTCAAATAATCATGATTAATCGATTATGTGATAATTGTGACATGCCATATGATGTAGTTTTATAAGCATAATGAACTTCAGTGTAGCTTATTCACAGAGCCCAGCTTGTTTTAATTTATCTACTGGGCACTAAGGCAGAGATCTCTGCATTCTCCCCAGGCCCTGCAGGCCCCTGCCTGCCATGAGAACATGGTGAAGGTTGGGGGCTACATCCTGGGGGAGTTTGGGAACCTCATCGCCGGAGATCCTCGTTCCAGGTCAGTCATTCTCGACTGGTGCTATTGTTAAGCCTTTTAAAGTTCCTTAAGATGCTGAAATCCCTGCACTTCATTGGATTATTTGCTTTCTTTCATCTTGGTGAGTTGGTTCTACTATAACACAACTAGAAATAGAAAGTTTTTTTTTCATTTGACAGTCTTAATTTCCATAAAATAAACTAAACTAAATACTTCTCTACTCATTCTTATTGACAAGGTAATGTAACTGCAAAAAAGCTGCTCTAACCTGTTATAATAATGCTATGAAAGTTATACAAAATTTTTGTTAAATCAAGTGAGAAAAAGCCTAATGTAAAACACTGGTAGGTAGAGTAGTACAATAAAAGAATTTAACTGTGAGATGAGCAATAAAGTACAGAAGTACTGACTTGCATGATAAAGTACATATGGAGTAGACCCTACACCAAATGTCATTCCTTGCCTATATGGTTTCTTTTTGGTCCTGGTCACAACACAGTAATAATGCGTTGGGAATTAAAAGGTAATTCTAACAACTGTTTCTGTTTTACTTCGGCCTGATTGTACACAAAGTGGGGTGTGGATAGTGCCTGCGGCTTGCTTATGTACCTTATGCAACCTGCAATCCAGGAGAGCTGTGATTTGTATAAACGTGGTGTACAGGAACACTGTTCATGGCTTTGCCTTTATGCAGAAACTTCTTAGTGATGTTTAAACATGCCTGTTGTCTTAGGCAGAATGACAGTCTTGTACTGGATATTAATGGTGTAGTTTGCATTTAAGAACCTCATTTAAGTCCAGACTTCAGGGAGCTTCTCAGGATTTGAACCAGGAACCTCCCAGTTACCGATCTGCATCTTAGCTTCTAAAAACTTATCTTCAACATTTTCAGAGCGCCTACTCCATTAATCCTGTTCCTGTACAGCCATTGGTTTGATGTGTCACAATGTATAGTTATAAATTTTTCTATACCACTCCTCCCGAAACAGATCTTGCCATGACCCTTTTGCTTACAGTGGCATTTTTTCTGCTTCTGCTTTGGAAATCTGGAAAAAATCACATTGATGAGCACTTCTCAGCTCATGTCAGAGTAGAAACAAGGTGACAGGCTGACTAAGTATGATCTCTAACTTTTTTTAAAAATACATGTATACATTAGCATGGGGGAATTTTGCATCTATAGAATCAGCTTTTGAGGGTGGGGGCCTGGCAAAAGTCATTGCTCTTTTAAATTGCTTTTTTGATGGGCTGTTAAATTGCAGTGGCTGTGCTGTAAAACGTTTGTGCAGTTGGACCACTTTTAAATGAGCTACATGATTCCGTGGGGTAATCCCCTTGTGTATGAACGCCCAAAAGTTAGTAATATGTAGAAATTCAGCATATCCTTATGCTTATTAAATTCGACAGAGCACACCTCATGCCACTGTTTTGGCAAATCATGGGAGCGATAAGCATTGAAGTGGTGATGAAGAAATGGACAGCTCAGGAGCCATAACAACTTTGAAAAATACTGTGGTTACACAAGGTTTAAAAAAATAGTTTTCATTTCAGATCACGAGTTATTTTCTTTTATTTAGTATCCATTCGTTTCAGTTTTAGCTTATGATAACACTAGTCCCAACAAACCCAACATGCACGAACACACACACTGGCATCGTGAGACAACAGAATAAGCTCAGATTCTAGCCTAAACATTTTCACAAACACTTATTCAATGGAAATTCTAAGGTAGCAGGCAGACAACTTTATGACTTCAATAATGAGTGTATATAGCAGCTAGAAGGACAAAAGATTGTCTTTTCTGTTGGTCCGTCATCCAGAATATGTGCCTTTCCTCTTCAGGTGCTTGTGCTCGACTACATTGACTTATCGCGGCAGCCCAAATATTAATACTAATAATAACGCATATAATATACATTATGTACAACTTCTCACTCTAAGCTTGGGATTGTTAGTAAGTATTACTGTTCAGTCTAGAGTTGAGCCATAACAGAAGTGCACATGCAGTGACATATAGTGAAGACCAAGGCAAATTCTTTTTGCTGAGTTTTATTTACAGACGTATATGATGTGAGAGACGGGCAACCAACGTCAGAGTTAGCCAAAACTCTATGATCCAGGTATATAAGATTCTATCAGGTCTGGATGCTGTTCAGCCAAATGGCTATTTCAATATTAGTTTAAATACTAGAACTTGTGGCCATAAGTGGAAA
>JAODLD010000101.1:33884766-33899110 GCA_026781065.1 Mormyrops boulengeri | reverse complement strand
TTTAATTGCTTATCATTAAATTTTTTTTCTACCCTGTGCCTCCCCCCCCCCCCCCCCCAATTGTCCCTATTTTTCCACCCTTCTCACTTCTTCGTCCCTTTTAACATAATTGATTTGTTTGTTTTGGCACTTTAAACCCTACACACTCATTTGTTGGTAATTCATTTAATTCATTTTTTTTCCTCTGATGCTCCTCATTTTTTTCTGTGAATTGTCTGCTTTCTTTTCCTTCTCCTTGCACTCATCCCTGTTCCATCCCTCTCTGCTGTCTTGGCAACCTCCTTCCTTTTCTCTCAGCTCTGCTCCCAACTCCTCCTCCTTTGGCTCTGAAGAGTCTGCTCCACCTCTGCCTGAGTCAGATGAGCTTCTGAACAAGTAAGAGCTCTCTCTGCTCTTCATCTCTCTCTCTGCCTTTATTTCAAGCTGTGTTCTTATCCCAGTTTATGCATCAATGCACCCTGAAGCCCAGTTCCCCCCCAACCCCCACCCACCCATTCTTACATTTAATCTGTCCCTGGCCCTTTTTTTGTTCCTTGTCGGTGATTTTCAGGTTTGTGTGCAAGAACAATGGGGTTCTCTTTGAGAACCAGCTGCTTCAGATTGGGATCAAGTCAGAGTACCGCCAGAACCTTGGTGAGCCTCTAGGCATCATTTGTTCTGAGCAGAGAATGATAGTTTAAGTCCAGGAAGTAAAAATCCAGACCAGGATTTTGTTTCAACCAACTATCGGAGTACTCTGATCATTTATACTCATGCGGTTGGTTGAAACAAAATCTTGGTCTGGATTTTTACTTTCGGGACTTAATCTATCCACCTCTTCTTCTGAGCTTCTCCTGTTGCCGACTCCATTTGTACTTAACCCAGATCCTCTGTTAATCATATATTAATTAAGCATGTTTCATTGTATGTCTCTCTGCTATGCATCTTCTGGTTGTATACTTCAGTCAATGATGTGTGTGGGATCCCCGCTTTTCGCAGGGAGGATGTACTTGTTCTACGGCAATAAGACGTCGGTGCAATTCGTCAGCTTCAGCACTTCCGTCAGCTGTCCTGGAGAGCTGCAGTCTGATATCCTTCCTGGTTTAGGGCAGCTAGGCCTCGTTTGGGATGTGGGATATAATATGGCTGTTACTGTGGGTAGAAGATACTAGATACATTCGCCCTCTGTGAGGAACTCATGTGTTCATTAGTGGTTGCTTCCCCTGAATTTACCACTGATTTACCATTCTAATATATGTAGAATATATGTACAAGTGCAGTGCAGTTGATTATTCAGCATTTAACTTCTTTGTCACAATGACGTGGTTGTCCTACAAAACTGAACTCTCAAATTTGTGTGGATGTCAATGGTGTCTTGCTATCCTGCCTGTGTTTGTGCTCCTGGGGCCATCTGCTACATCGTGGAGCCTGAGTGATGGCCCTTTGTGCACTTCAGAGCTCCTTGACCAGCACTCCCTCACAACTGAATATCCAGGTGAAGCAGGTGGAGCCCCAAGTGGAGGGCGGTGCTCAGGTGCAGCAGGTGATCAACATCGAGTGTCTGACTGACTTCTTGGAGGCCCCCCTGCTCAACATCAAGTTCAGGTGCGAGCGATGCCTCCACCCGCAGAAGCGAAGATCATAAGTTTTCCAGGGTAGTCAATTGTGTGAAACAGTGACCCACTTTGGGAAGTGGACATAGCGTATTCCCTGGCCAGTCAAACTCGCTCAGGCTAACAGAGAAAAGTCTGTCACCTGCGGCTTCATCCAGAACAATGCAGAGCAGTGCTGATCCAGGTGTGGAGCCCAGGGTATCACAGGGCCTGTGTCTCTGCCTTACCTCTTGGTCTTCACCCTGTCTTAGGACACCTATAGGTATATTCTTTAACGGCTGGATTTCTCTGAAATTTTATACGTATTATTGAGCTGGGTGAGTGCTATTTTGCTTCTGTCATACACCTGAATGAGAGAGATGACAATAAGCCATCATTGTGCCGGTCAGGTATGGAGGAGCTCTGCAGAACATCACCCTCAAGCTTCCCGTTACCATCAACAAGTTCTTCCAGCCGACAGAGATGTCCTCCCAAGACTTCTTCCAGCGCTGGAAGCAGCTCAGTCTGTGAGTGGGGAGGGGGGGGGGCTGCTTCTGAGGGCCTGAGCTTAGTGAATACCCCACTGTTCAGGTCTGCTTTCAGAGATTTCATTTCTGTACATTTGGTCAACCAAGTTAATGTTTCTGGGTATAACAGCAGCTAATTTTGGTCCTGGGTGTTCTGTGGGACATTTATGAAGACCTTTAGAGAAAAACAGTTGTTTGCTGGTTTGTGCACTATTCCCAGGCTTGTTTAACTTCCAAATAAGTGGCTTTATAGCAGCAGAGCTACAAAATGATTAAAGGAAAAATGCACTTATCCTCCATTACATGTTTTTTTTTTTTTGTATGAAATTCATCATACAGAAAGCATTTACCCGTAACTGTGATATAACAGGTAGTCCTTTTCTTTTTTAACTGTGGCTTATTAGTTTGGAATGAACTCCACTTTTTAATCCATGTCATAATAAATGTTTTGTATAACCAGCATGCATCTGAAAGCATAATTCCTAAAGTTGGCCCATTCTTCTTACTCAGCCCCCAGCAAGAGGCCCAAAAGATCTTCAAGGCCAAAAATGCCATGGACTCTGAAGTGCTCAAAGCCAAGGTAGCGTCCACGTGTTCCTCATCCAGCACGCATGCAGATTCGTTTGTGTCCTGGAGGGTGTTGAACTGAAAAAATATGAAAATGGCGGGACTGACTCAGTGGCGCTGTCCCAAATATCATGGGGCAGAGTGTGCTTCTGAAATTGAGCTACAGCAGCGGTTCTCAACCTGTGGGTGGTGACCCCTTTGGGGTTCGAACGACCCTTTCACAGGGGTCGCCTAAGACTATCGGAAAACACATATTTCCGATGGTCTTAGGAACCGAGACACCGCTCCTCTATCCGTCTCCAGGCGGGTCCGTATGGAGTGAGATCACTGTCAAATATACGAGAGCGCAGATGCATAGATAAACCGAGCAAAACAGACACTACGAGCGTGCAGAATGACTGAAAACCGAGCAAATTAAGAGGCGACGAGAGCACAGGATAAGCACTAAGCCTTTGAAACGCGGATAAGAGCGCTCGCGTCTCATAGCCTTGCGCTCGATTCACTGTTTCCTGCGCGCTTCTTAATTTTCTGCTCGCTTCTGAAATCGGTGCGCACTTCACAATTATCTGCTCGTTTTGTAATTAAAACAGGAAATTACGTCAGAGATTGAAGGCGTGGTACCTGATTTCCAAGACTGTCGATTGAAAGTGCGCAAAAGGGTATGGCCACAGAACGAATTTTTTCAGTTAAGGCAACAAGTAGCCAGTTAGCTCACGTTAGCTTACTGTAAAATAAACACATTTCTACTTTTACAGAACCTTTCATGGAGTTATCTTGTGAGTGTCTTAGTTTCTAGCATATAGTTTTTAGTAGTTCGTGTGGTTTTGAGGAGAACGTTTCTTGGTCTTCTAATAACAAGGCATGACAAGTTTAATAAACAGGGGTTATTTAATGTGCTTTATAAAAACAAGATTTTAAAAAGTTAAACCAAGGCGAAAAAGCAAAATAGAAATGAAAAAAAACTTTTAAAAATTGCTTAGAAAATCTAAAAAATCTGATTAAAAGTGCACTACGTCATGCCTCGCCCGTTCCGTGTGCCACGCCCCCTCGTTAACCTCTTGTGGAATCCCGATGTCCTCAGCTGTTTCGAGTTGTTTTCATTAGGCCAATGTATTTAAGTCTGCCGCTAGGTGTGTTTGCCCCAGTCCGGTCATTGACATCCGTCTTGTGTTTCTTCAATGTTCCTGTTTGGTCTCGCTTCTAATAAACCCTCCCAATCTCACGGCGTCTGTGCTGCTTCTCCGCCGAAAGGCATGACACAGTAAATGTACAGCTAAAAATCAGACACAGTTAGAGGTTTTATATTATATCACATACTGTCATACTGTCGCAAAATGTAGCAATGTAGTTTACTGTTATATTAAGACTGTTACCCATGCTACACCATGCTTCAAGACAAAATTTCATTTATTTGTAATTAGAAATAAATATTTCACAATATATAATTACATATTGTTTTTGTGATTAATCACTATACTTTAATTATGTTCAATTTGTAACAATGAAAATACATCCTACATATCAGATATTTACATTACGATTCATAACAGTAGCAAAATTACAGTTATGAAGTAGCAACGAAAATAATTTTATGGTTGGGGGTCACTACAACATGAGGAACTGTATTAAACGGTCACGGCATTAGGAAGGTTGAGAACCACTGAGCTAGAGATAAAGCGCCATGATGCATCTCCTCACCTCTCCACAGCTGAACAGATTTTTTTTATTTTTCCAGAATCTAACACAGTTTGCAGATTTCCCTGCTTAAACACATCATGATTAGCCAATTAGGTTAAATAGGTATGTTTCAAAACGGAAATCTGCAAACTGTGTTGGATTCTGGCCCTTCAGTTCCAGAATTGGGGAACCCTGATTCAGAGGGATTAATTTGGTATTTTTAACAAATGCAATTAAATAAGTAAGGCCTTTTGTCTCATCTCAGCAATGAACATTACACGGTGATGGGAAATAATGTTCCTCCTGGACCCACAGTGTGACTTTCATGACAGGACAGACATTACTACGCTAAAGACAATTTACGTGGTGCAAAAAAAGATTCCTGTACAATTATGAATAATGTAAGGGAAGGGGAGACTGAGAAAAGACTGCAATTTATCTACCGAACATAAGTAAAGTTTGCAGTTCTCTGGTGTCTGTTAATGCAGTGTTTCCTAACCCAGTTCTCTGAGACCCCTAGACAGTCCACGTTTTTGCTCCTTCCCAGCTCAATGCTCGATAGTCCACATTTTTGCAGGTTGGGAAACACTGTTCTCCTGGAGCAAAAATGTGGAGTTTGCAGTGAGCTGGCAAGGAGCAAAATGTGGATCAGGGGATCCCGAGGACCAGGAATGGGAAGTGTTATTTTAATTAACTTACTGATCATTAATTCACTTGTGGACCATCTGTTGTTTTATATATATTTATACCACGCATTCTTGAGAATACGGACAAAATCTTATGGGGGGGAGGGTGTTTTTACTCTTCAGTCATGCAGGGCAAATATATTTTAAAGCAGTCTTGGCTATTAAACTTTGTAATGAGCCAACCTCCTACTGATTGCATTTTAATTTTAACAGCATTTTTTGCATTTGAGGGCTTGAATTTTGTCATCTCCGTCAGTCATATAGAGAATCATAATATTATTATATAAAAGACATTTATAACACAACGTAGGTGTACTTAATGCTAATCAAAATGTGCATTTTTTTAACCTTTACTAGGTCCCTATGATTTCCACAATGCGGAAAACGCGGACGGAATCGCTGAATTCAATAAATTAAATGGAATCCATTGTAAAACGCAGAATTTCGTATAATTCGCTGATATCGGTGTGTGGGCAAAGCAAAGTAGTGGTTTCTAATAAATTTTGACCGCTGCAGCCCCCTGTACATGTTACCTGTTGAGGCGGGACTCCGCTTTCCACACACACAAGCGCACAGACACTATGTAAATATTGTGAACATTTACATTATGTAAATCTTATTTCATGCATATAAATATTTTAAATATAAAATTTCACCCAAAAATTTGTAAATATTATGTCGATATGTAATATTTGAAAGTTTTTTTTTGATAGGACTTGATTTGGCCCTGTACTGAAGAATGGGTGATACACAAATTGAATTCTTCCTGCTCTGTGGGACCCAGTTTTTCAGTCTAATTCAACTTCTGCAGCATCAGCCCCTCCAACACACCCTTCACTGGTTTTCTAGTCGCTTGACATGATGCCGTAGGACTGAAATTTACATATCCAAATTAAAGGGCTATTTTCATCTAGTGACATAGTCTTCTCTCTCAAAAAGTGTTGGCCATTCTACAGGTTCTATCTGTGCTTCCTCTGTCACTGGTTGAAGTATTTCAGAACGGTGTTGTGTTAGCAAGCATATTGCACAGTTCTGACTTCTGACTCCAGTTTAAGTAAAACTGATGCAAAGCTCTGAGATGTAACACACATGTGCATTCGGTAAAAATGGAGAAATATTAGCTGCTTCACTACTCATACGCTATTATGATGTTAGCACCAAAGAAAACATTGGACTTCAGACCCAGTGATGCCTAAGTTCATTGTGACCACATGGGACTGGATATTACTGTCTGGTTCTGACTCTTTTCAGACAGGCGCCCTCCAAGCATGACCTTACATGACTACTAGCCTCTAACATCCATGATGCACTTCCTGTTTCCTGGGGTGTGCCTTCAGCAGAGAAGCACTCGTCAGGCTAATGAACTTCATAGGAACACCTAACTCACTCACACTTCCACCATGCCCAGTGTCAGTTCTCCTGATTTATTCTTTTTTCTCAGTTCTGTTGTGAAAACGGAAGTAGTTATTGGAAATATTTGTTTCTTTTTTATGCCGAGTTTGGCATATGTGTGGATATGTCCTGTATATGTTTACATATGTATAGTATTAAAGACCTCTTAGTTGACTTCATTTTGTATCCTTGTTAGAGCAAAAATATCGCATTTTTCATACCCTGCTGCATGTGATGCCCATCTCCCCAAGGCAGGGCGTAGAAAGTGGAAAAATCTCTGAATATGCTGCTGCCATGTAATGCAGGCTGCATACATCTGCAAATGACATCTGTAGCTTCACAAGTGCCAGAGTCAGTATTGGTGCATAGTTCATAGGTGTTGATTGCTACAGCTAAGAATAAGACCCTTCGCAGCTGTGTCATTTTCTATTAATCGTACGCTATTGGGATATCAAAGATTGTCCACCTGCATGGTTTTAAGTTGACTTGGACACACAGCAGTACTTTTATCCCTGTGATAGTTTTCACCTACCCCATTTTGTTCTCCATGAGAGAGAGAGATGCATGTATAGTGTGGGTGAGAGCACAGAGCCAGTTGGTGTCCAGCTACCAAGGAGAAGTTGGGGTTTAGGGGCCTTGATCAGCAGCCTGGTGGTGATATAATTACTATAGGATTCAATCCCATGAAGTTTCAGACACAGACCGACATTTGTAACTTACTGCGCTACTCGTAAGTAATCTAAAACAAACTAGGTAAGTTCTACTTATCTGACTTGAAAATATCCTGTAAATTTCAAATTTTCCACGTAGTATTATGCAATATCAGCAGTAAACATGATGATAACTAGCACATTATTAAAACTGGTTGCAGTACAATAGCAGGGGTGGACATTTATTTGAGTAATGGACTTAAATACATTTTTCGAGTATTTGTACTGTTCTTGAGTATCAACTTTTTTTGGAAACACAACTTGTACTCCACTACATTTGAAAGACACCTATTGTACTTTAGACTCCACTGCTTTTCTATGAAGGTTCTTATTATAGGGCTGTCACTTTTTTCTAAAATCAAGTTTCAATGAATATCAAACGTCACGCGATTTGTTTGAATTTATTTGAATACCTGTGACACCCCAACTCTCAAAAAAGGGAATAACGCAACACAATCATTCTTTTGCGATTCCTCACAATAGTTTACGTTATTAGTAATGATTGTATATTGTGTCAGTTTAAAGTACAAAACATAGAATTAAAGTATAAACCTAAACAGTAGACTTGTCCAGTGAAGTGTGCTTTAAGCACTTATCTACAGGGGACAATGCTCACCATGCAACTTTAATATTATGTTTTTATATGTATTTATTAATAATTGTACTATGTCCATTCACCGCCACTGCCTGTAAACAAGACAGCTGGGCTGTTGAACATGAAGTGCACACACATGCATTGAAGTATTAATTCATATTTGCCTGTAAGGAAATCTGGAAAGGTATACCTCCCTGGTATTCTTACTTGGAATTTTGGTTTTAGAATTTTAGAAATAATGGTTAAAAGTGACAGCCCTATCTCATTACTCGTTACTTTTTAGCATAGCTTTGATGTCAGTGGGTGAATTTTTTTCTTCTAAAACGTGATAGGCTGTATTGTGTTCATCACTGGAGAAAAACCAATCACAATAAACTACTTCTACGCTGACAGTCAAGTGTGTGCTGCAGTTTTTGAAGAGCTGAACTTGGCGATTTTAATGATTGCTACTACTATGGCAGATAAAGATGATAAAGCTCCTCTACCAGAGCACCCATGGCCATATCTGAAGTCCATGTTTTGGATTTTTGAAATGAAGAAAGATTTGTATCACTTTAAATGTCTGCTCTGTTTACCCCGCACAAACCTCATCAATGCCTTCAAGAATTATTTGTCTAACCTGAGAAAGTTCGTTGAGGTATGTAAACAATTCCAGTAAGCATTTTAAACAAAATTGTGTGTGCTTGTAGTTGATGCAGTTTTTTTTTTTTTTTTTGCTATGTTTGGTCAAGTGTTTTTTTTATGGATTTGCCCACGAGGTTGTTGTATTGGGACCAATGTTATATGCCAACTGGTTTTCAAGCTAATTCGGTCCTATACGTGAGGTTCTGTAAGTGCATCACAGAAACAATACAACAATGCTTTGGCATTAAAAAGAAATTGTACTTTTGAATACTTAAGTATTTTCAAAAGCAAGTACTCCAGTACTAAAAATTTGAAAAACTTTCTTCTGCGTTGGAAAAAAATTTGACCAGGAGTATCTATACTTTGACTCAAGTAATGAAATCGTGTACTTTGTCCAGCTCTGTACAATAGTATCACGCAATGGAGAAATTAGATATGGCAAAAAATGCAACATTCGATTGTGAAGTTCTGTCACCAACCTACTTCTCATGATATTACTAGTGCAGCCTTGAGAGCTACAACAGCTGCCTCCCTTTGACTGTACAAGTTAACCCTTTCTTCGTTCTGTACGTCATCCTGCTACTGCTGCTGTCAGCGACCCGCAAAGCTGCCCCAGGAGCCAAAGCTTAGCACTAAGAGCTGCTGGTGCATTTAACGGGCTGACACATTAATAAATAGCCCTTGGAAGCCACATATTGTTCTCCTTGTAAAGTTCCTGAAAATGGAGTTTGGGTTCAGCGCATGTCGCGGTCGATGACACAGACGCTGATCTGCCTGGACGGCTCTTCCTGTTCCTCGCTGCAGCTGCTGGGTCTTGGCACCGCCCTGCTGGAGAACGTGGACCCCAACCCCGAGAACTTTGTGTGTGCTGGAGTGATCCAGACCAAGGCTCAGCAGGTGGGCTGTCTGCTGAGGCTGGAGCCCAACGCGCAAGCCCAGGTAATAATGCCCTGACAGGCTATTTATAGGAGCTCGCTGTGCATCAAGCCGCTGGCCAGTATTTGGCAGGAGTAGGTATGCGATGAGAAGCCTGCTTTGCTGTCTGCTTTACTCTTACGCTATGTCCTTCATACTCTGCTTCCTGCTCGGTTTGTACACAGGTCCTCTACTGAAGTATTACGTATTGCACGTTTGTACTGCAAAACACAATCAAGTACAGCACTCTGCACACTGAAGCATTTGCATTCACTGACAGCGCGCCACCTGCCGTCAACATGATCCATCTGCCCATCTTCCCTTCTGCCTCCCCTCCAACCCTCTTTGTGCCTGTTTGTTGGAGAGCAGTAGCCTCACAGATTACACCTGATTAGCTGATGTTTGAGCAGGGCAATTTGCAAACTGTGTTGCCCACTGGAAACTAACAAAGATAAAACTGCTTACTAACCCGTTTGCAAACTTTTGCTTATTATTTGCTAACTTTTGCTTATTATTACCAGCTCCAAGGGCGGTAAACCATGCCGAGCAGGTAGTGGTGTGCTGCCAGTAAAAGTTTGCCGACTGGAGGGGATCTGAACATCAGTGGTTATGAAAAGACGTAGATTTAAAAGTGTGTGTTTTGGAAATTAACCAATCCTTCCCCCAGACCCCCAGGTAGTTGGTAACCCCTGCCTAATTCTACCTCTATGCACGCTATCCGATCTGCTCTTGCACGCATTCCTGTAATGATCACATGTGTCCGTTCTCCCTCCCTGTCTCATAGATGTACCGGCTGACACTCCGCAGCAGTAAGGACACAGTCTCCCGACGCCTCTGTGAGCTGCTGTCGGAGCAGTTCTAAGACCGGCGAGCTGGTCCTGGGTCTGAAACGATCAAGAGTCAACAAGGCAGCAGAGATCCTCAAACATGCATACATAAGGGAGAAGCGGCTGTCGCCAGGCAGCAGCTGAAATATTATTAATGTTCTTATTGTCATACTTATTACTGTTATTTGTTTTTATTTCTAATAACCGTGTATGTGCACAGTAGTGTGATCAATCAGTTTGGTTATTTCCTTTAATTTGCTCATCTAATGATAGGAAGCTCTTTTTTCAATGCTCTCTGGTCCTCTCTTGACCTATGTTCCACCATTCCTTAAAGCATACATATGGAGATACCCCAGCAAGCGCATGTTTTGTTTGCGTGTACCTGTGGAATGTGCCATATATGTGCACTCTTCACAGAAACAATTGGCCCCACTGTAGGAAGCTCCTCCCCTCACCCTGGTTCATTGGAGCATGTAATTGGCCGATGCACTTTACGAAGTATCGACAGAATCTTAAATGGGCCCCTTCTTCCTGCTCACTATGAAGCTCAGTTCCTTTAGAAGACTACCTAGCTGATCACTATTATTCCTGTGAAATATACTAACTTCCTGCCCACCGCGAGCAACCCCAGTGTACTGTAGTCACATTCTTGGCCCCCCAGAGACTGTCAGCAGAAGCCGTGTTGTGAATTCCCCAGAACTCTCACACTCGGATGTTGGCGTTTACGCAAGCGTTGACTGCACTTCTTGAAAATATGACTATGTTTAATTATGGTTGTTTACATGTTTTAGTGATTATGTATTTGTATATTCAAATGTTACAGCATTTCTTTTTAGCATTCTGTTATAAATGAAGTCCGTTGATCTAACGTCACCATATATCTCTATGTAGGCTGGATGATAGTGTGATGATTCTGTTGTCTTTTTGGTGTGCACAGTTCAGGGAGTAAGTAAGCAGCCGGTGTGTGATGAAAAACTCGTGTGAGATTTCAGTTGGCTGAAGCACTTTGACATTAGACTGCGAATGGCTGACAGCTGGACTTAATATGTACCCATCCATGTAGGCATATGCACCAGCAGCATATTATTCCTGTTAAGTGTGAGAAGGAAGTAAGACAAATGGCCATGATGTCTTAACTGCTTCACTGTCCCAGCCAGGGGGGTGAGACGATTAAAAGAGGGAGTGAGAATGCGATCAGGTTGCAGACAATATTTTTAACCCTAGATACCAGCTAATTGTAGTGGTTAATAAGCTGGAAAGCCTTGAATTATGACCAAAATGTTGCTGGTTCAGATCCCAGAAGGACTCTTTCTGTTGTACCCTTGAACAAAGCAATTAACCTAAATCGCTTCTGTAAGTGTCCAGCTCTGTAAATGGGTTCAAGTGTAGAAATATTGTCTCTGAATTAGTGTCCGCTAAGCTGCTCAGTAATGTAACGAATAACATGGGGTCACTTGGCGCTCCATGCAACCTCCTTAGGAACAAGTGCAGTCCTTAGGTGTTCACCAGAAGCACCATCAAGTTTTTAGGGCACAACGAAGTTCAGCTCTTTGACTATCAAGGGTGACGCTGAGCGAACTCCACTGCTTGTTGTTTCGCTAACCGTAGGGTTCATATTGACTTGGGACCTGCCATTGGCATCGTGTGATTGTGTATGCATGTGTCTCCAATGAAGTACATTAGCAACAGAAGCATTCACTGTGTGAGTGTGTGTCTCATAGAGCCCAGGGATGATGCAGAGACCTTCTCATTTTAGATTATTAAGGAGTCTGTTGTCATCATGTATATATGTCTGCTCATTATATCTATCTACACAGACCAGTGTATGTGTTTAAGACAACTTGTTGAATTACTCTGTACTGAAAATGTGAAAGTAAAAGTAAACCATATACCGATCAGTTTGTCATATAATTTTGTTTTGTCTGCTTGTCCAAAAATGCTATATTACACCCAAGTAAAACCACTGCACTAAACCACTAACATTCATTGACAGGAATAAGATGTGGAGTTTGCTGTGCAAGGGAGATGGAAGGTGCTTCTGCAGGATGTTTGTAAACGCTTCTTTGAAAGCTAGAACATGCTTCTCCGCACATGGACTGTGTGTTCTCAGACTCAGAACTGTTCGTAGTTCTGCAGTTAAGCATGCACAGTGCACACACATTCTAAAGGAATTTACAGTCGATCATAATTTGGATTTCTAAGTGAAAATTAGGAAGAATTTTTAAATGATATACTTATTTTGGGACAACATCATAACCTGTCTTTCCTTCATAAATCATTGTTGTGCCATTATTTTACACCTTCAAAATACATTCAACCTCATGCTCAAAATCTTTTGAAATGCCTTGTTTGAATGTATGTTCAAGGGTTCAATAAAGTTCATTAAAATACATTGCATATGCACAGAATGCATGAGAGGAGGAAAGGATGATATTCCAAAATGGAGACATCAGTGGTTGCGCGAACACAAAAACTTTGGTGCTGCAAGAGTTAAAGCACAGCTGCATTTTTATCAAATATGTCATAAGCGTACACTCATGTACACATGCAGAGAAGTATGAACAGGCCTAAAATAATCACCAGCTCACCTGAGCAGCATGTCTGCCAAAACAAAAGGAAGAATCACCAACAATAAGCATACAAATAGGGTGTTGACCAACCACAATACTTTGTAATAAAATAAGTACAACACTCATCCTCTAGTTATTCCATCATTTGAGCTTTTGTTGAGTGGTGGGAGAACAGGTCTCAAGTTCCAGCCTTCGTTTGGGTTGAGTCTGGTTAGAAGGACAGCCATCACGTGTTCCATGACCTCTCACCTACTTGATGGGGACATACCAGTCCTCTTGTGTCAGAAAACATCTACCTTTCCATGGTGTGGACTGGCATTAGCAGACTCCTTGCCCTCTAATTGGACTTAAACTATGCTGCAGACCTAGATTCATGCAAACCCACTTTTATCATATGGTATTTTAAAATGTAGAGATCAAATATCTGCTAAAATGACTGAAAAGGTACTAACGTGACACAATTGCTCATTCATA
The DNA here is from genome assembly GCA_026781065.1 of Mormyrops boulengeri. Classification (NCBI taxonomy): domain Eukaryota; kingdom Metazoa; phylum Chordata; class Actinopteri; order Osteoglossiformes; family Mormyridae; genus Mormyrops; species Mormyrops boulengeri. Next base: position 33,885,975 of record JAODLD010000101.1, on the reverse strand, counting down.
CTATTCACGTAATGGTCTTTTTGTATGTGCTGAGTCACAGTGCTCAATTGTACTTTGAAACTAATGCTCTTTAATTTTAATAAGTCTCATGGGACACCAAGCATGAAGGAAAGGGGCCTATTGCTTTACCTTACCTGCTTATCCAGTGTTGCCTGTGGCAATTTAAGGCCCATACTATGCAGTAGTTGGCCTCAGGCAGGGTACACCCTGGACAACATGTCAATTCAGCTTGGGGCACTCACCCATACAATCACTCAGAACTGTTTGATGTAACTAAATCACTTGAACCGCATGTCTTTCGATTAACTCATCTGAGATCCCGGGGTTCTCTGAGAAGACCTAGAGTTATGCATAATTCTGAAACATGGTCAGATCTACTTCTGCTCAGACTGTAAAGAGCTTTTCCTGCTTGTTGATTGGTGGATATGTTGTGCTGGATATGTATTTGAAACAAGCAGCTGAAGACTCCTTGTGTAATAAACCATCCAAAAAAAAATAAAAAATTCGGTGGCCCCACGATACTGGCTCTACCATATGCATTTAATTCAGTTAGAGAAGACTAACACTTTTGTTTCCAGTTTATTGGAAATTTAACACACACACAAACAGAAAGAATTCATATTAACATGTTAAGTCGTGTGCCCTGTGATGGACTGGTGTTCCGTTCAGAGTGTATCCCATCTTCAAGCCCTGTGATTGACTGGTGAAATCTGATATTTCTGTTTGCTGCAATAAACATTTACATTTTATTTAACAAACATCAAAGTGGCGGACATTTTTTGAGAAAGCAGAATCAGACAATCCTTGAACCAATTGGGAGTTAAAGGTCTGTCTCAAGTATTCAACAGTGAAATCACTCTGCCAATCCTGGGATTTGAACTGGCAGCTTTTCGATCACTAGCAGTGTCCTGACCCACTGAGCCGCACCCCACCCTGATTCATTTAGAATTAGTTTCCTTAAGAGAGTCTGTCCTGATACAAATTCCACTTTACAACATACCAGTTTTCTCTGAATTTTATTTATATGCTGCTATTGACAAGGGTCATTCTACAAAAGAGAAAGAAAGCTTGGGAAGATGCAGACTTGGGGGGGGGGGGGGGCACCAAATGCGGCCCCCAGGGGGTTAACCGGAAATAGTGCGGGGTAAAAACAAACCAATGGTAGGACACGTTCGGCACGCAGGAAAAAACGCAAATGGGGTGGCAAAC
>JAODLD010000101.1:33857313-33883534 GCA_026781065.1 Mormyrops boulengeri | reverse complement strand
GCTTCCTCAAGTTCATTTTAAAATGTTCTCCCACTAATTTCCACTTATGGCCACGAGTTCTAGTATTTAAACTAATAAAATAATTAAAATTATTAAAATAGTCTAGCCCTTCTGACTCACAACTGAAAACTCTCTTACTGAAGTTTCTCCCAAGGTTTGCACAAGTCTCCTAAGGGATCTTAGGCCATTGATCCATGGCAAATTGCTCCAGCTCATGCAAATTAGATGGTTCTTGAGGGAGGACCTTAACCTGCAGCTCTCGCCAAAGATTCTCAATAGAATTAAGATCTGGGTTTTGAGACGGCCACGCCAGGACCTGATTTTGGTGTTCTTCGAAAAGTGTTGTGTGATTTGGGTCATTATCTTGCTGAAAGACCCAAAACCAGACTAGTAGCAGATTTTTTCAAATGATCCTTTAAAATGTCAACATAACATTCTCTTAATTATACCCAAACAAGGTTTTCTGTGTAAAACAGCCCCACAGCATTATGCTCCTACTGGCATGTTTAATTGTGGGAACGGCGTTTTTAGGGTGGGAGGCCTCTCCCTTCCTTTGCCAAATAAAAGCTGTATCCATGCACCCAAACAGCTGCTGTTCGCTCTCATCAGGCCAAAGGACAGACTCTCAAAATTCATCCCCATCTTTCAAATGATCCTGGGCAAACTTCAGCCTAGTTTTGATGTGCTGATGTCTGAACAATGGAGTTTCCCTTAGCTGATGAGCTTCCCATGATGAAGAGCCCTCAAAAGAGTTGTTTTTGTCACCGAACTGGCCAGAAGAGGCAAGTTTGGTGACAATGGCCTTTGCAGTGATCCAGGGGTTCTTGTTGGCATTTCTGATTATTTTCCTCTCCCAAGTCTTTGAAATCTTGAGCTTGCAACCACACCCAGGTTTGTTTTTGACAGAATGGGTCACTTTAAACTTTTCAAAGATATTTTGCAACTTACAACTGTCTTTTCTCTGAGGTCCATACTTATTTCTTTGGTTTTAAGTATCATGAAATTACTTTTTACAAAGAATATAAGTGTGATGCATCTGAATGTTGCTTTTAAGTACTACTACCCTGGCTCATTTTGGTCCATTTATTAGAGTTTGGAGCTAATTGATTGAGCCAATCAAATTATATGGGCTTCAGGTGTGGTCTGCCACCAGCACTTTTAACTTTACTACAATGCTTCCTGGCAAATTCACAGGGGTTAATAATTTTGACCACCCCAATTTTCAATAAAGTTTCTGTGGCTTAGTATTATGAAGGAATACATGGTTAGTGCCATTACTTAATAATTACTTAATAATATCTCTAAAAAACTGAAGTAGAAAACCCCACCCCCAAACATGCATCCCCACAAACACACACAAAATAAACATAAATGCACACCAAATCCTAATATAAGCTGAAAACATACATTCGTTTTGTTTTTATTTACGTTTCTGACGATAGTTGGTAGCGCGTTGGTCATTCCGGAAGCGAATACGCGGTTTGTTTTCCAGGGTGCGTTTTGGTGGAAAATGTTTAAAATATATGCCTCGTTGCCCACAGGATTACGCGGAAATACTTAAAGCGCACAACATAGCGACTTTGGCGACCGGATGAGGTAAATTCTCTCGATTCCAAAAATATGCGATTCTTGTCTATGCATAGAGAGCCTGAGATTGTTGGGTGCGAAAATCAACGCATTTTGTGTTTGTTGGGTTTTAAGAGTAACTATTTCATTAATTATTATACAATGGTTGTTTATATATTGTTCATGTTTATATTTTTATTTACTGGTTTTATTTACCTAATCAATTTTCTGTAACATCACTTTCCAAAATATATAGGCCTACTCTAGATTGTGCCTACAGTACATGGGGTCTTAATAAGAATACCGCCCAAGGTATCGGTTTTTAATAGACCATTAAAATTGTTTCAGTCGACTGAATGGTGAGAACTTATTTTCTTGTAGGTATCTTACTGAAACAGCGCATTTCCTCCTAGATGAAAGGCATCTTGTCAAACAGGTTGAACACGTGATGGGCAGGGTACGTAACGAGGTGGGGGAAAAATAACAGGTGAAGTTGGGGAAAGGCGTTTTTCGTGCTTAATTCGAAAGATTCATTAAAGAACAGGGTAAGTACTCAACAGATATTACGAATTAAGAGAGTATGAGAATGTTTCAATATTTTATTCCTTATCGTTTGATGATCTAACGCGCGCAAGTCATCTTGCTAGCAGTAAAAGCTGCTGTACTGTAGTGTTTCATAACTAGAAAATATTGTAGGCCACTTAAATCTAAAAACGTTTCCTTAAGGTGTGCGGATTGATCGTTATATGGCATATTTTTTGACTGTTTTTAAGTGAAATAATTCAGTAATCTTATGTTTTCATTCTTTTAAGTCTCTAAAACGAAACATGATTTTAATCTTGATATATTATTGCATTCACAAAGTCACAATAATATACGTACAAACATGTAACTTGTAACTAAAGTTCTCTATTATGTACATATATGTACCTATATCATATGCATATAATTTACTAAATAAATTTGTCCGGAACTTGTGAAAATGAAACCCTAAATGACCACTCTTTCGGTATCGATTTCTACACATCTCCAAAACATTGTCTTTATATAAACATATGGCGTGAAATGGGGGCTGGATGGATTGAAATACGTTTATAATTTAAAAACAATATTAAAAATTATTGTACTTAACATGCCTATTGTATTTACCCCTAGATGGCGACAGAGACAAGCAAAGCAGTTTATACCCATAGTACACGATAAATGTTATTATGCTTATTGTTATGAATTGTAACATATTATTAGCTATGAATTGCTGACTTCCCAATTTCAGTATTATTCGGTATTAAAAGACATATTTTCCTTTGCAGGGTGTCATAATGTGGGGTTATTTCAGGCCTTGTGCTGCTTGTGTATTGATGGTGCTGCACATCACAGAGGCCAGGGTCATCTGCAAAAATGATGGTGATTTTCTTTTTTCCCCCTTATCTTTCATTATTTAAAATGGTCTGCAGGTGTTATTCAATTCATTGTTATGTCCTTTCTTCTTTAGTAACCCATGTTTGCATTTGGTATTAATCAATGCTTTTGCACAACTATGTTGACCTAGTATTCCTCCCGGAGCAACCTGCGATGTCCTTCCTATCTCGAACCCTCCTTTATAACAATTGGGACTTTGAGCTAGTAGTGCCTGGCAACATAGAGAGGGAGTGTATGGAGGAGGTATGCACATACGAAGAAGCACGGGAAGTCTTCAAGGACAAGGCGAAAACGGTGAGTTGGTAATGTCTGCCTGAAGCTGCTTGCTGTGAGGACCCTTGCATTTAGCACTGTTGAGTATTTCGTGGTTCTTGGTAAGGGCAGCGGATGGTGCAGGTGGTGAAACATGTCTCATCCCTTGGAAGGTCCTTCTGTTTGTACCCCTACTAAGCAAAATTCGCCTGAAGTGCTCACAAACTATTCAGTTATATCAAAGAGATAACTAAAAGAATTAAATTGTTTCCAGGTTGATGAACCAGGTTTAAAATAATATTAACCGTCACATATCCAGCATTGCTGTATTCTAATTGATTTTAAAACCTCCGAACTTACGGGTGATCATGTTACTGTCACCTTCTGTTTGAGCACTATTGTAAAAGACTATAATGGTAATGGCAAGCATTATAGCAGGGGTGGCCAATCTTATCCAGAAAGGGCCGTTGTGTGTGTGGGTTTTCGCTGCAACTGCCTAATTAGATTAGTAATTAGAGGACTGATTGGCTGAAGAGTCCTCACACCTGGGTTTGAACAGCTGACCTAAAGGTTATCCCAAAAACCAGCACGCACACTGGCCCGTTGCGGATAAGATTGGCCACCCCTGAATTATAGAGTGATGTTACATACTATTTATAACCAGTGTATCTTTTTTCTCCTCAGGATGCTTTTTGGGACAAATATACACATCAACAAGGTAAAGAAACAGACTTTTAAAAAATTGTGTGTAGATAGGTAATGATAATTCATCTCTGCAATGGTACTTTAATTTGATTTTTCCGGTACAAATGACTACTTTATTCATATTTGAGAGTTTAAAATATTTTTTGTAGTTGATGGTTCTGATGATATAGTTACTAAGTAATACAATTTATGTATTTCAGAGTTTAAATTATTTGATAGTGAAATATTTTATTAATTCCATTCCAGCTACCAAACTTAATCTGACAACGAATCTGTACATTTAGCTTTTAGCTTCTGTTTGGCAAGTCTCAGTGTTGTGTGTATTGTAAGTACATTCGGAGTCACCTGTGTTTCAGCCTACGCACCTAAAATGGACTTATCAGGCCTGGTGGCTGGGATTGTTGCTGTGGTGGTGATAGTGTTGTTTGCAGCTATACTCACCTGCTACTGTTGCAGAAGAAAGAACAAGAGAGTGAAGAGAGGGCAAAGGTAAAATATGCGTGGGTCTCGTATATGTGTGTATTATTTCTCGCTGACTGCTTTCACAAAGACACTTATATACACGTGACAGGTACATAGGGCAACCACTGGTAGTGCTGATACCTGAATATCGCAAAATTGAGTGGTGGGAGGAATCATAGTTTTGTTAATTTAGAATGATTTATTATTATTATTATTATTATTATTATTATTACTATTGTTGTTGTGTTTGTTCATCCATTTTCTAACTACTTGTCCTGGTCAGAGTTGCAGGGTATGAATAATGATGATAATGACACATTTTCCACAGTGTTCCAGTGACGATGCCTGCAGATGTAGCCCAGCCCCCAGAGTCGGTTCCCCTATCTGGAATAGGAGCTCCTGGACTGCCGTCTTATAACGAAGCCATCAGTCGCACCGGGCAGCATGACCTGCCGCCACCTCCTTACTTGGGGTTTGTCTTTATCCTTTCCCCATGTTTCTATCTGTGTGTTTTTTTTCAAATGTGGCTGCTTATGGTGCGGTACATATTTCGGTCTGATTTATCTAGGCTGTTTGTGAACAGTTTCCTTCCTTATCGTAAAAAATCATTATTATTTTTTGCTGCCTCTGTATTCCTTTTTCAGGGATGGTGAACAAGGTGAACCAAACCCCCCTGATACTGAAAACAACTGAGAAGTTAAGGGTGAACAGAAACGGTGGAGAAGATTCTGCAGTGACTCTTGGTTTTTATAAATGATTCAGGGGTAGTAAGAAGCATGAAGAAATAAAAACTGAAACATGTTTCTTTTTGTCAATTATATCATGATATAATAAAGTGGAACTAGATGGGATTTAAAGGGACAAGGCTTAAAATGCAACAGTTACAACGTCACATTTCCAGTTTATTTACTGATTTGCATATTTATATCAACTTCTTCGAAGACCATACTGTTTTATTGTTTTTTATGTATATAAATTTCCTAATAAAATTTTTAAATATCGCTCATCAAGGCCTGGTGTTTAAAAAAAACCCTGAATTGTTGCAATTAATATCCAGACGATATCATCGTACACACACGTGCAGTGTGTGGAACAGATTTCTTGCATATTAGGCCTATAGATTAGGCCTTCACGTGCCGATTTTTGTGCCGTAGTCCGTTCGTACAAAAAAAATCGCGTGTATCTATCTCCCGTTGATATATATGGTTTTATATTTATTTCCTTCCCCTCCCCCCTTTTGTGGAATACTGCTCTGAAATGTATTCTGGGAATGGTTTTCGCTTGTATGCAAGAGGGGAGGGGAGGGAGACACTGCGTGTGTGTGTGTTTCAGAGAGCTGGGGGAGAGGGAACGAGCAAGCCAGGAGCTTTCAAAAATGGCGTCTTCAGAAAAAAAAAAAATGATTGAAAAAAAATATTCTTAAAAAACAAGGCCTAGCACTCAGAAGCCCGCAGCCGGAGTGAGGCTCGGATTCGCAGCTTCACTGCAACTGCACCGTCTTAGTCATTTTAAAAGCAAGAGGTGAAGGCGCGTAAAAACACCGACGCAACTCGGCATATATTAGATGCGTCGACAAAGCTAGCTAACTAGCTAGTTCCTTCGCTAGCTACCAACATTATATATATTTGCGAGAGGGAGGGATGTACGTGGCAGCTGGTAGATACTTTTCGGGGGAATCACGTCGCACATTTGCCAAAGCGAAGAAGTTTATCGAGCAGGCAGGAGAAAGAACGACGGGTCGAACCCGTCCATCCGCGTCCTGTACCGCTCTTTGATAACTACCCCAGAGAAAGGGGAGGAGAAAGAGGCTTCGGAGAGGGACGTGTGCGCTTAGCCGCCTAGCAAGCTAGCTGTCTGCCTATCAGCATTTATTCGCTAGCTAGCTGGCTTGCTAGCGCAGAACAATGTCCGTGCTTTTTTTCTCAAAGACAATAGCCAGATATTGAAAGAAACACGGCACAAGAGAGGGAAAGAGGAAAACTGATTTTTTTGGTGATTGGTGTGACCCCCCTTCATATCTCCCTCCTCCCCTCTTCATATCCTCCTCCTTCCCCTCCACTCCATTTCGCTCCCTCTCTATGCCGTTTCCCATTCTTGAAGACTTGCTTGCGAAACGGAATAAACAGATATTGAAAATCGGGAGGAAAAAAGCAGACACCTTGTTTGAGTGCCACACTTTAGTTTTTTCTCCTTTCCCAGTCCTCGCCGTTTCTCCATCTCCATCGTTCATATATTTTAATGGATAGAAATTATCCAGGTGCAGGATTTGGTGATTTGGGCGCAGGAACGGGATGGAGTTACGAGAGGTCGGCGAAGGCAAGGTAAGCATTTGTTCATGGAGCCAGTATGTTCTGTCCTGTACACATAAATGTTTTCGGTAGCAATGCCATTTGAAAGGGCGCAGTTTTTGCTTTATGCAGTCTGCGTTTAGTTGCGTTGATTGCATAGTGGGTCGCCCAGGTACTTAGCAACCTTCTCTTATTATTAACGTGGAAGGGGAGCAGGTCTTAGAAATGCATGGAATGCGATTGACAGTGTTAATGCATGGCAAGAAAAGGTAGACAGACAGACGAAGGGAGGGAGAAAAGAGGGGGATGGGTTGGAGGATTCATCGTTTAATCAGAAAATACAAATCAAATACATTTTCCCCAGACTCTTTTCCAGAATGTCAGTTATATAATTTCATAGATTCCCCGATGCAGCAATTATACAGTATGGTAGTTAGGTATCTATTAATAGGTATCGGCACTGACATACCAATGACTTATTTTTTTATATGGGTGCATGCATGTTACCCGCTAGCTGGCTGACGAAAATGGAATGTTCGAATTGTATCTTGGGTGGTGGATCTTTATAGTTTAGCATGCATTTTAAAATATATTATTCCGCCGAACGTCAAAATAATATCGGACGTTTCGTTATGTATCAGAGGTTGAATCACCCTAAAATGCAACTGCTGTTTGCTAGCAGCCAGACAGTTCACCATAACTGCCGTACCCGATCGTATTATTAACAATGCTACTTTAAGTTCAATTGTGCATAACTGTAAAGCTAGCCAGGTAGCTTAGTTACATATGTAAGTGGCAACTGTTTGCCTCCAGTTGCAGGATGCATATACATGATGAGGATTTCATGCAAATATTATGATGGTTGGCAAACCACAGCTGTTTACTACCCCAATAACATGGTAGCTAGAAACCTCTTTTTCATTGCTTTCAGTTTGGCAGGAGGAAAATCATGTTTCTGGGCCTTCGAGCGAGGCAATTCTATATACTTAACGTGCGCGTTTATAGGGATCTCTGGTCCTTGGATCAATTTTATATAAACCGTTAGACAGTTAACGTATGTAAATAATCAGAAATTTGAATTACAAGCTTAGAGGGGAAAACCCCGGTCAACAACCTACATCTATGTGAGTTATTTTGAATATTTTACTGGAACATAAGCAAGCAAATGACATAAGTAGCCTTTAGACGCGTTGTAAATAGGCCTAGCGTGTAATTTATTTCTGATTCTAAGCGATTACGCTAGTCGCGCGTGCCGGAGAGCCCATTGTCCGTTCTCCGTCGCGCGGTTAAACTGGGGGACGAATCGCGACGCTACAAGTGACAGTGATCGGCGTTCGCGAAGGTGGCGTGCGGTCCGCGCGGCAGCCTCGCTCGCCGTGAGTCCTTCCGAATGACTGGCTGCCAGCCGCGGCCTACTTCACTGCTAACGCCTCGCTACCAGGCGGCCAGTCGCCGTGACAACCGGAATAAATCTCTCGCGGCGTAGATGAGGATACCTGTCTGTCTGCCCGTCTGTCTTTCTGTCTGCATTTCTATCCGCCCCTCGAAAGGACTTAACCGCATCTTCTGCGAAGTCAACAAAATACCCATTTATTAATCGCTTTGCTGGGATGTTTATCGTAATAGCTGGCTGTTTGCATGATGGCTGTTCCTGACCACATTAAGGGATAGCCAGTAATGATTTTTTTTTTTTAATTTGACCTTATTTTTTTTTTTTTTTAATGAGGTCTTTTTGTCCTGAGATTTCTGTTTCGTATTTGTAGTTACTGACTTATGTTAAACTTTGCATTATGGACTTAACATTACCTTTGGATAGCTAGCCTATATTAATTAACATTAAAATAATGTTTTCTTGTTTCTGTAGCTGAATGAAGAGTGGCAAAGTTACTGAATAACAGTATGAGCAGAAATCAACTACAAATTAAGTATTCTGATAAATAATTTATGCGCTCTCAATTTCTGTATTGGGTTCTTGCTTTAGGTTGTGATAGGCTGAAATCAGGAAGATGTAATTTACTCCTTGTACGTGTGGGAACTTAACGTGTGGTTAATTTTGATGTTTTATTCTTTTGAATATATTGAATAGTATGTCAGTTTCAAAACTGCAGGCATATAGGTTGTAGAATGCATCTTAATTCACGTTTTCATGTATTAGTACTGAACGCATCTTAAAGGCTAACTGTTTTGGTGCCTGATTTGAATATTTTGCATTCGGATTGTATATAGTTACCTGTCTAAATGTATTGTGTCATCACCCTGCATTAAATACAGAGTTATGGCAGATGGGTGCATGCATGCATCCATTGATATTGATATAGTAATGTCTATAAATTGCTCATAAATTTGTTTCAGTTCCATTAGCATTTCATATCTTTAAGGTATAAATGGAATTCCACACTGTTTAATGATGTTTTCCTGTTGAAAGATGCATTGTATACTGGGAAGGATTAATGGTTACTGCAGAGACTCTAAAATCAGTAATGCAGGGCTGCAGTGTTTTTAAAATAAGACTTTCTTGGAGTACTCGTGGTCAAACTCTTTATTTACTGGAATAATTCTCTCAAAACAATATTTAATATTGAAATTTTTGAGTAAGCTTAGATTCTGTTGGATTTCCTGAATTACATTATAGTTAGGGTATCGTTCCATAATTTTGGGCCTCCCAGTTCACTGTGCATGCTAGTGTTTGGTCCAGTTGAGTTTTCTTAATTAGGCTGGATTGAACTTATTGACTATATTGCATAGATAAAACATATTTTGAAATTACGATTTAGTCTAAATTGTTGTCAGGAATATTTGCAGTTATGAAAAATGCTTAGATGTCAGTTAATTATTTTGGTTTTGAATATCAATGGTAGTATTCATCAAATTTATTTGTTTATAGTAATTGAACAACCAATTAAATACTTTTAATTGAAAAATATATTCAGAACGTTTTAGCACAATGCAAGTAAAAATCATATGTAGTCCTCACCTAATGTGATTTAAATCAGGAAACTTGTTCTGTTAATATTAATTTTATTTGCCAAATATTAAGAGTTTCACTGGACTGAAAAAACAATATAGGTGCTGGGCTACATGAAAGAGTTTTGACAAAGTAAAGATAATTCATACAAATTCTGAACCACCACCCACCCCCCAGCAAAAGTAATCCTTTAAAGTCTAATTTTCACTGACAAACCACTGTTCAGAAACTGCAGCTGTCTTTATTACAGCAAATGGAGGGTTGTTGAAAATCACTGTTTCCCTTCGTTTTTGGGTCACGGAGGAATTTTAAAGGGAATCCACTGACATCTCAGATTCGCAATATGGTCAAAGCAGGAAATCAGTTGTCCTTAAATATAACTCCTTAAAAAAATCTAATTTTCATGCAAGTATAAAACTGTATAATATCTTCATAGATGTATGGTCTCCCTTATTCTATGTTCTGCACTTTGCCCAGCAATTGCATAAATAATAGGACTGCATAAAATGATTATTTTGTTAATTGATTAGTCATGTGTTTAGGCCAAATCATAGAGGTTTGTTTTTTTTTTTTTTAAGTCGAAGTCGTAATGAAAACTTTACACAGTGTAGAGAATCTGTTTAAAGTTGCAAAGTGGCATAAAAAAGATCTGGTTGTCTCCACTATATTTAGCTTGCTAACGATTGTATTTTGTAGGGTGGCATACAGTATTTTGACAGTATTTTGTAAAGCAATGTTATTCAGGAATTTTGAAAACTTGCCGATATAAATTCGGCAAGTAGGGATTGGGCCATTTTGTTGCCAAGATTTCAAAATACTGTTGTATTACCATAATATTGCCCAAGCCTAGTAACAACTTAAAATTTGTAGACTTCAACTTTTATTACACTGTTTGTATTTGTGTTTGTTGTGATATATCTGCCCTCTGCTGGTTTGGGGGAATATCATTGTCATACGCATACGCCGACTATGATAGTGTCTGCATGTATAGACAAATGTAGTATGTCTGTGAGTATAACCATGCGCGGATTGGAATGACGTGCAGAAAAGTGAAGTATGAACAATGTTAATGTAGCTAGGTGGTAATGTCATTGTACAAATTTTATGCAATAAACCACAAAAATGCAACTAATCAATGACAAAATTCATTGTCAATTATTTTTATTAACAATTAATATCAACATTATCGATTTGTTGTTGTATACTTAATTGCCATTTTGCCATGAACATTGATTTAAAATGTACACGATCAATGATTTAAAAATATTTTTGGGTCAAATTTGTCTTAATTGCACTGATTGCTCCTCCACAGCCTTCCTAAAATGCCGATCGGCTAGTTCTTGTGCTAAGCAGCTTCTGATGTATTGTCGTGGCAAAATAAAATACGTTTTTACTGATATTCTCTTATTAGAGATTCTGTTTAATTCTATGATGTATATGCATGATTATGCAAATCCATTAAAATGACGACAGTTTTTAGTTACAAATGACAGGTTATGACAAGGTCAAAATCAGTAGGTTGATAATGGTAATTCAGCTGATATTCTAACAGTATTTCTTCACAATTTTTGTCTGTCATTTCAAATGGAAACATGTGACCCGTGATGTCTGTATTTATGTTTATGGATTGGATTGGATGTTATTTCTTGGTAGTGATTTGAAGACGATGTTCTCATGTTGGTCAATCTGTATAAATGTATAAAGACAATAAACATCTCTTAGTACGAAGATTAATACATAATATTAAAGTATACATACCCCAGGTCTAACTTCATGGACAGTGTGGCTCTTTGCAATTATTTCAGGTGAACCTTAATGCTGTTATGGCAGTTTTATTCTGGGTGAATGTCACCTGTTTGTTTGCAGTAGTAAACTAATTGAACCAATTGCAGTGTGTTGTCCAGCAGTACTCTGTTAAAGCAGCAAGGCTGATTGTATATCACAGCGTTTGTTGGTCCTGGTCCCCTAGACCCTACAAGGTGCTTTTTAGTTCATGTAAACTCTTAATTAGGCTTGAATGCACTGTAAACCAACCACTCAGTTAAAATTACATGAATGTATTATGAATGATGATGAAAAATTATTATATATTTCTACATATCTTTGGATTTGCCCTTTGAAACAAATAAACCAGCATCAATAATTTCAACTAATCGTTTATCCTTTTTCTTTCAAACAATCTACAGAAGGATTGATAAATATAAATATGATGAATTTCACAATATAGGCCATTCAGATTTAATTTATCAGAAATTGCTAAATCATGGCAAGACATTTTTAAAATTATTTATTGCATGAAACCATTTTACAGTTCCATCCACCATATCCTGTTCAGGGTTGCATGGGGGCCTGGAGCCAATCCCAGCCAGTACTGGACTGGGCTTAAGGCTGGCATACGCCCTAGACTGGGTGCCAGTCCGTTACTGGGCACATGCATGTACACATAGACTATGGGTACTATTTATCTTAACTGCATATCTTTGGGCTGCAGGATGACACCCACATGACATAGGGAGAACATGCAAAATTCACACCCAGAAGGTGTGAGGCAGTACCACAGTATCATCCTGTTCCTAATGCATTTAAACTTTGTAGTGAGTATGCACATGTATTGCTGTTAAATTGTGTGGTCCATTAGATTATAATCCTGATTATGCCTATTTGCAGCTCAATTGGCACACTGAGTGTACAGGGTGGGTCTCAAGACCAGGACTGAGAAACAGGTATAATGTGATTAAAGCCTCAGGCAAAGTAAAGTATTAGGCACATCACAAAAAGGCAGAATTATTCTGCTTACATTTTTGTGTCCGGTGATTTTTTTTAAACTAGCTTTTAGGTTTTACTATTAGTCAGGATCTCTCCCAGCAAGTTTTCTGTTTTTGACTTTTTCTGAACATTAAAGAGGTTTTAAATAAAACACATTCAGGATACTTGCAGAGTGGTATTGGTGTTGTTTTCAACTGCCACTAAAACAGTGGGAGGAACCAAACACCTGAAAGGTAAACCATGAAATTGGTGGACCATTAACACTTTAATTTTTAATTTGGGCTTTATTTACATGTAAACCTGCATACCTCATGGCTCTCTAGACCTGCAGTTGCTGACCCCTGCTTTACACTGACCTCTTGTTCACTGGCGGGTGGTTTAATCATGTTTTTCTTCAACACGTTTACAAGGCATAACTTAAAAATGAATAGAGATCAGTGGCGCACTATTGCTTAGAATTTACTTTTGTCTGAGGACTTTCTACATTCACTGCAGGATATGGCTGCTTTCCACTTGATGTATTTATGTTAATCGTGGAGTCATCCAGTTTGTTTCAAATAGTTTTTCAGATGTAATACTGGTGTGTTTATTAACCCAATGTTTTTTATTAGATGTGAAATTCATTCTTCTAGCCTCATCACCCCCATGTGTATGTTTGTATAACATTAGCAAATACACACAGAAAATACTGGAATGTGAATTCTTCCATACTTGTGAATGTATTGTTTAACAAAATCACTTGCATTTGTTGATTGCTTCTGGATTCATTTGCTTAATTGCAGCACAATAAGATTGAAAGTGTCTACAATATCTTATAGTTATTTCGCTGCCGATTTAATATATTGAAGTTAAATTTTTGGGAAAAATAAGCAGTTGGGCAATATATTCTCCCCAAAGCTATCAGGATGTGGAGCCAGTTGTTCTCCATTGTTTTTCCACTGTGGTCGATTTTTAAATATCCATATGACACTGTGAACTGGAGGATGGGACAGTGGAAACTTTATTGGGTGCAGAGGGCTGTGAATTAAACAGAATATAACTGTGAGTTTGGAGGGGGTTGAGTAAAGATTGTAGGCAGAGTTCCATATTACATTTCATAATATTCGTTTCAATCCATGTTTGAATCTGTGGCATCTTCATGGAACAAATAAAGATGTCTCTTGGACCACCTATTGAGAATTATTGTCCTCTGTCATCCAGATAATTTGGCAGCTGCTTTCCAGGTATTTGGAAACTTGCTTCCATGGCTGGATGACTGTAATGTCCGAAAGACCTTGATTTCAGTCCCCAGCTGCAGAGAATAAAAAGCAAAATGTTAAGTATAGTATTTCCAAAAGAAATACAAAGTTCTGACTACTTGTCATTAGACTGTCTGCCTTGTAATGGCTGCTTTGTGATATCTAGTGATGATGAAAACAAACGAAATGCAGGAAACTCTTGTTAGGATTCATGAGGTATTCGTGTTTCTGCTAAACTGAAGACACCTGGAATTCTGTAGCCTGTTTGTCAAGCAGCCCCTTCTGTACACACAAGTTAATATGAAAGGACGACAAGGGTAGCATCTGCCTCTAATGGGAAAGTTCTGCCCTGCAGTGGCTGGCCACATGTCCGGGGCCTCTGGGGAAACGTACGATGCTGCGGGACAGAGATGCTTTGTCGCCAGCTCAATATTAGAGTAATGTTTCCGGAAGATGAAAATCGTCTGCCTTGTGGGATTTGGGTGCTTTTCTTATACTGCGCAAGCCTCATTTTTATCCTTTTATATGGCTGTTTAAAATTGCTCCCCCTTTTGTCTCAAAATTATTTAATGCTATAATTGAGAAGTAGGCTACTGAAATAGACTGGCTAATTTAAAGTAGGACGATATTGATGCAGACACATCCATTTCCTTAATTAAGTATTGCGGAGGTTGCATCTTCTTAAAAAAATCTGCATTTTGACCTATTTCACCAGCATTTTTATTGAATTATTTTGGTATATTTTGTTACAGTTGTCTGGAGGATGTAGGCCATACATCACGGACAAAATCAAAGCTTGTTGAATAGGACATAGATGCTGTTGAGCACAGGATGGAAACATACTTAATGATGCGCACAGATTGACAGCTGGCTGCTGTTTTGATGGTCTTTCTTTTCACAGGCATGTTCAGTGGACAAAGGGTAAGCTGCAAATTTGCCTTTAAAATATCAACTAACCTATCATCTGAAACAAATAAGACTGACAATTATGATAAAGTCAATCAGTCAATTTTATTATTGATATATAATCATTGCTTGTGCTTTAATAAATTCATTAACAGGCTAATTCTTAATCTAACATTGTTTTCAGTTTCTTCTTCATACGTGACAGTGTTGTCCGAAAGGCTGCCAATTGCTCAGAAGGATATTTAATGGAAAGCAAATAATATAACCGCTGATCATATCAATTTGTTGAAAATTTTTTTGCGACTCAGCTATTAGCTAATCTGCTTCCATTTCAACAAATTTTTGGTGCCCTAATTTGGATTTTTGCAAAATGCAATGGATACATTTTATATGTTAAACTCAGTTGCATTGTTGCTGCACTGAGCAGCTTCTCAATTAAGAGTGCCGTGATTTGCATGTTACTAGGCAACACAATGCTTTAGAGTTTTTTCTCTCTCTTCTTATTCGTTTTCCACTTCACTGGTCATCCTTGGATGATCTTTCTTTTGTTTACATGAGCAAAATGGTTTTAATATTTAATATAATTGTATTTATATCAAGCTGCGTTTCTAGCAGAATTCTGCTGCTTCAGTTTGACTCCATTTTCTGAACTCTTCTTTTCTGGTGTGTAACGCTGGAGACTCATTTAATGCTTTGCCTCTGGATTGTGTCTTTTGGCTTATTTCTCAGTCTCACTCTGAACTTCCTCCATGTGTGTAGCCTGTGATGTTTTGTGCAGGTGGAGAACAAGACGCACTGCACTTTAAGAGAAAGCTATTCATGGTTTAGTTGAGTTTATTCTTTTTTTTCCCTCTTTTTTGCTTCCTAAAATAACAACCTAAAGACACTAGTGTGGAGGAGATGGATGCTGTGTCTGGTTAGCTAGGTGCACCTTGCCATTAAGTTAAATAATATGTATCTATTTTAATGCTTTGTAAGTAACTTGGCAACACCAAGCAATGGTTGTGTCCCAGATCACCTCGTATCGTACTGTACAGCATGTGTGTATTTAATCACAGCTAGCAGTAAGCAATGTAGCAGCCAGCGAAGTACCTGTGAATTAGCTGGATGATGTGAAGAAATGGTTAAATGAATTATTTATTGGTGTTACAATAAAAAGACGTTTCCCAGAAGCCTTCAGTAAATGCTAAAAGCTGTTATAATTTGGTAAAGGTTTGAAAATTTCTTATTACATTACTCCGTCAGCTAAATCATTGGTTTGATATACATTTTCAGTCATTCAGGTCAATAGAATTGAGTGAATATGCATTTATTCTCTATATAAAGAATATATATCAATAATATGCCAAAAGCTGAATTGGAAAACACAGCCAAACTTCTACACCCCACCCCCCAATATTTTTGTTCAGTTACATTTATCTCTTAAAACATTCAGGCTTGCAGGTTTGGAAAACCTGTAATTTTTTATAAAAGCGGTGTTTGTCAGTGAACAGCAGCAGGTATTATTGTGGTTAAATTACATTTTGTTCAGGGTGCAACTTTAAAATGACATTTTGTTCTACCATCATACTATAGAGTAAAGAGCTTCACCTGAACTGCCTAATCAAAATCAAAGTGTAAATGAGTAGAACTGTACACAGCTTCAGGTGAAAAGCACCAGTGAAGCAAAAAAAATGCAATCTGTGCATCGTAATAGTGCATGAGCTACACTGGCTTTCAAGATGGATATAGATGGTATTGTATTTTAGGGAAGGAATTTAAAAAGAAACTTATTTTGCTGTTTGTAAAGTACTCATCAACCAACCAAGCGTCATAAGGTGCTGCCAGTGGCTCATTCCTCACACAGGGTGTTGTAGTTTTGTCTTTTAGTACCAGGACCAGTTCCTCATAGTAACTATGTAGGAAAAGGATGTCAGGTAACCGGCGAAAAGGGTAGCAAGTAGCATAATTCTCAATGGAAAAGGTTTGCTTCTGACTTCAAGGAGGTTTCCCACTTCTATTGCTGAGAAAAGGGGTAATTATTAACCGCTTATGATGTTACATCAATAATCCTCAAGCGCCTAAAACAGTTTAATGCTCATGGCACAGTTCTCCCTGAACACTAATAGAGAACAATTCCTTGGCCTAATAAGCACTGCTAGATCCCACAACATTTGATACATTCTTGTATAACCATCTGTGGTTCTGTTTTTATGTATAGGCAGCTTGGTGTATACATTACTCCACACCCACTAACCAGACAGCACCTCCTTTACTTTTGTTTCGTCAAAATATTAAAATAACAAAGCTGTCTCAAATTTTACCTCCCATTTTTCAAATGACTTATTTAAATCAGTTCCATATATTCATCTGTCTTTTTTAACAGTTGCTGTCTTCATTATTACATATTGCAATTAACACATCACACAAACATAATACAGCTAAAAGGTACTGGTGCCATCTTTATTCTGATTGGCTTATACTCAGGGATTGACATAACTGGTACTCGAGTACGCATTCACCTTTGAAAGTGATACGTGCGACAATCAATTGTTGTAACAGTGTGAATGTGTACGTGTTTCATGTGTATTTCTGCCAATATGATGAGAAATTATCATGCATTTTAACCTTTGATATGCTAATTCGTACTTCATTTCCGGTATAGAGGTTAAAATGCACATAAAATATGTACATATTTGCATTGTTACATTAATCGATTGATACACGTATCGCTTTTAAAGGTGAATGCGTACTTGCGTACCAGTTTTATCAATCCTTACTTATACTCGAAGAAATTGTCATTTTATGAGGAGGAATTGAGAGCTGCCACTGTTGACTATTTTTATTTCGATAATCTATCGATTAATTTATTGATTAATCGAATAGTCTAAAAGATTGTTTTTCTTTCCAAAATAAAAAACATCAACAATTTTATTTAAATTCTCTTTATTTTAAAAATTTCTCTCTGCACTCCAGCATCACAAAAAAATAACAAATTTTAAGTCTTATTGTCTTTCACAGTATTGTGCAGGTATTAAGAAAGTTTCTGCGAAAGCCCTTAAAAATAATTTTTGAAAAAGTCTTCAGCTCTATATTCAGCAGTCATCAATTCAGATGTCATCAATAACTGCAAACAAACAAAGAGGGCTCATTTCAGCAAAGAGTGCATCTCTAACTGGAAAAAAGATGTTTCTTTTATATCCCTTTTCAAAGTATAACTGTTGGGTTTTTACATTAAACAGGGCAGTATGTTTAGCGTATACTGTATTCAAGTACTGGAATTTAAGTTCTCTAAGAAAAACAGACAGACAACAGCAAGAAATACAAACAACAAATAAACATCAGCAGCGTGACTCGCTAACATCCAAAATTTCATGAAACACTTTTTCAAAGCAAAAAAATTATAACACATTCACAGTGCAAGAGACAACCGTATCCATCTGATGGCCAAACTGCTGTGTTATAGTGTAAGAATGTCAACATGTCCACGTGTTCTGGAGAGCCAGCCTATGTTTCCAACTGAAGAGAAGAGATGTTCAGAAGGTGCTGATGTGGCAGGTACACATTAAGATTTCGCAAGAGAAGCCAGAGAAGGAAATCTTGCCTCATTTGATTTCCACCACTGCAAAGGATCTGTACCTTTAGGCACAGACCGTTCCCCAAAATCTCTTCTCTCATCGAGTGACTGATGTTCTCATGCAATCATTTTGAACTAATCTTGGGGTTGCCAGATCCGTAATTGTTATGGTCCGAATGATCCCAAAATACGCCAAAACTGTCTGAGCTAATCAAAGTATTAAACTCTTGTCGCTACTTACTGTAGCATACCTAAATGTGAAATAGCTTCCTAGATAAATATTATCCATGGGTACTCACACTCCCCAAATATAAAATCCAAAACGGCAAAATCTGGCAACACTCAAGTTGGATGGAGACGAGCTGACGGAGCCAGAAAACGGTTGACGCATTTTGAGAAATTAACACAACTTAATAAAAAAATAAAAAAAAAGAATCAAAAATATTGATGTCGGCAATTTTTTTGCATCTACGTCGTTGGCTACGTCGACTAATCACGGCAGCTCTAGAGGAATTTTACTATATCTTTAGTCGGTTGACTGTCTTCAACTTTTGCTGATAGCAGTACACCCATGTAGCCATTTACCTGCTGTTTGAGTATGTGTACTAGACTGCGTTATAGATATGACCTTGCATACATTTTTTCCTATAATCCACAGTCATATATGACGTGGATAATATTTTGAACACACCATTTGTGAGGAATCCTGCGTCTGTGAATGGCTTTCTGCTGTTCATAATTATACAGTTTGGAGAGAAGTGGCAGTTCACAAAGATCTGGATGCTAGCTATGTAAATTATTGCCAGATTTTGTTTGGCAGAAAGTCTTTTTATCATTGAAGGTCATCGAGTTAGAGAAGTCATGCATTTTTTCCTTTCCTGGTTAGATTTATGCTTTATTGAATCTGTGAAAGGCAAAACAGGTTTTTAAATTTTGCTTTTGTAGGCTTACCAATATCCATCCATCTTCTAACCACTTACCTTGGACAGGGTCACAGAGGGGACTGGAGCCTATCCCAGACAGGATAGGACACAAGGCAGAAGTACACATTCCAAAACACACCATGGACAATTATAGAGGTTCCAGTTAGCCTGTCTGCATATCTTTGGATTGTGGGAGGAAACCTCCACACAAAACAGAGCGGCGGGATTTGAACCCCCAAACCTGGATACTGCTACCCACTTAGGTGCAGCCTTAAAAACTACTGAACCCTTTACTGTGCAAGAGAGACTCCTTTTGTGCATCCTGTGGTCTATGATTTGGATATATGCAGGTATAATATGCTTAACTATATAATAAGATATGTGACCGTGACACAACACTGTCCTGCAATGTAAGTTATTTAATGGTAACTCTGCATTTCACATACTCACTAATTAGTGTAATAGATGGCTAATATGACTGAGGTGTTTTATATTACACCTGCATTAAATAACCATTACTTATTGGTGTCAGAGAAAGTGTTGCTAATAGCAGTGTTTTTGCTGGGAACCCTTGACGTGAGACTAGGTACCCGAGAGACAACAATGACAACGTTTAGGATTCTGTCATTTCAGTCAAAGATGCTGTGCTGTTTCTGTTTTACAGTTATGTAATGCTTCATCATATTTGGGTTCAAACTTTTAAGCCAAATTATCTTACTAAATGGCATTTTGTCATACTTGTGCATTATCCATGAATTTGATGTGGTCTGGAAAGATCAAATAAGTATGTGGTAGATTTCATTAATTCATCCATCAAACCGTTTCTCATGCTCCGGACCATGGGGGGCCTGAAGCCGATGATAGGTGCACAAGGCTGGGATGCCAATCCATTGCATGGCACATATACACATGCCTTATTGGCAATCTAGAGATGCCAGTTAGCCAAACTGCATCATTTTGGAGGATGGGAGGAAACCGAGCGACACATGGCGTGATTCAAACCCACAACCCCAAGGTGTGAGACAGCAGTGCTATGCACTGAGCCACCCTGCTGTCTTTGCATTTATCTCAGTGGCGTAAATTAAAACAAGTATTGGAGTCTTTGGTAACCTTTCAGAAAAAGCGAATATTCTAACAGCATGATTTTGTCCCACAAATGAAACAGGCACTGGTAAATTTGCAGAGTCAACATAAAAATTTGAAATCGCAGAATTTCATTCTGTAAAACACATGAAGTCCTTGGGCTTATATTGGTACCTTAATCATGCTGCTGTCAACATAATTCTTTGGCAAACAGTAGTGTGCCGAAGATTAGTTACTGGATCAGTTTGACAGTGTTTGACATTGCTTAATATTTTTCTGAACATGTTTTTGCACAATTGTAGAGGTTTAATGGATGATGTCATTATGTACCAAGCTGCATAAAGGTACAGCCCATTTGTCAAGTTAATGTAAACAAAAGCTAGACATACAAATAAAACCCAGTCGTTTTCTTTGTAGATTTGAATGAATATTTGTTCATTTGCTCAAAAATTTATTTTGATCACACATGATTTGGTTACTCCAGGGTGGGTGAGACAGCTTCTCTCCATTATCAGGAGTGTCAAGTATGATTTGAGTAGCCTTGTCTCTTCAGTCACTCTGGGTCTTCAGGTCCTGTTGCAATAACATTAATACAGTTTTTACTATGCATGCAAGTAAGCCTGTATGTATACTGTTAAGAACTGAGGTTGCATCCCAGGAGAAGATAACACCAAAAAGGGTATAATGTAATCGGGTTCTAAAAAGGTTGTCATGCTACCTAGTGTTAAGTTAGACGAAAACTTCCTCAATGAATAAAAACAAGACTAAAATGTCATGAAGAGACAATCTGAAACTGACCTAATGAAAAGTAGTACCTTTAGTGAGTGTTTATTGTAGCTGGATATGACTGGATAATGTTGATTAACTACCTTCAAGCCCATAAACCATGTATCCACCTGACGGGTAGAAACCAGGTGGTTCTGTCTGTAAAGACTGTCTGTTAACTCTTGTGCCATTATGTCTGTGCTAGGCATTATTACTCTAATATGGTATGCCATGGTATTTTGAAAAGCTGTCAATAAAAGTGGATGTTCGGTAAAATTGGCTGCGTGCCCCTACTCTCGGCGAATTTCATCAGCAAGATTAAAAAATCACCAGCTGCTTTACACTGGTCTGACAGTTGTTTATGATTCTGAGAGAGCACACTTGAATTTTTTGTTTTATTTTATGTGCTGGTGTTTTATGTGAATCAGGATGCATTATATGCAAGACTTTTGTATGAAACTAAATTTTGTTTTTTTAATTTATTTAATGATGAATAAAATTCATATAGAGCCATTTTAGGATTAGTGCAGTGTTTAATATTAAAGATTTACAACAGATCTGTGTCCTTAAAGACCGTATGTTCAAACCTATTGCCATGCAATAACAGCTTTACAGACCTTTCCTTCAGGAATCAGTAGAGGACAGAGGCAGACCAGTCTCTGTGTGTACACAGAAAATTAAAAGAAATTTTCAAGGAAATGTGAAAATGATGTATTAGACTATGACTAAATCTGTTGATTTCATTGACTGCAGCTACTGTAGATTTAATTGATTAAATCTACGTTACATTTAGTTGACCTAAATATTCTAGAATTTTCATTAACTAAAAATAAGAAACATCAGATGACTAAAATAAACTAAAACTAGATTGCCTTTGTGTCAAAAGACTAAGACTAAATTAAAAAATGCTGCCAAAATGAACACCGGTGCCATCATAAGCACCAGTGCAGCTCTGCAATATTTTGATATGGAACCATGGCAAAGTCTTTGCAAGACCATACTAGTCAAATTATAAAGGGTATTTTAAATCCTTAATAAAAATACAAGATCAGTTTTGCTCCTAATGACCTTCCAGTAATCACATTTCACAGTTAGGAAGTCCCGATATTCTTTTTACACATAGCCCTAAAAGAAAGTTATCAGAGTATAAGCATTAACAGGTAAAGGATTCTGTATTGAGGAAGAGATAACAGAGACAACTGGAGTTTTTTTGTGTTGCTCAGTATTTCTTAGTGACAACTGAACAAAATTTGACTGCAACATGAAACTGTCTTGTGTTTTCCCCTTTGTAGTAGGAATTTTAAATTGCTTTGTTTTTTCAATAAATGCAATAAAGCATGTAAATGCTCAAAGTAAATATTTGGATATGGTAAATATTGGGAAAAGACAATCAGGAATTTATGGGGCAGGTGTTGACTTTGAGATAAGGAAATTACTGATTTGCCGAGTACTTGAAGTTAAAAAAATCTTAAAATAGTAACAGAGACGTGTTTTCTTATGTCAAAATCAAAACAGACTAGTTACCAAATATGTTTCAAAGCATAATATCATTTTATAAAGCAAAACAACGAGTTAAACATTTACTCAGAATAAATTAAAGCCAAATAACTTGTCATTATGTACCATTAATGTCTATAGTAGGAGAGGAAGGTTAGTAGTTTAATCAAACTCTGAACAACTGAATTCTGAGACATAAATGATTAAATAAGATTGGCATTCTGTATTAACTTCGCACATCATGGAGGCCCAGTGTAGCCTGAATATTTTCTCTTCATATTCGTATTGACATCATGGTTTGTTTTATATTTTTGATGTGGAAAATGGAATAGCTTCTGAATGAATATGTATTTGACGTTTATAGCAGGACATGCATTGGTTTCCAGTTTCTGCGATTAGCTGTACTCTTGTGTTAATTCTGGTTTATGGATTTCAGACATTTTGCTATAATGCTGGTACAGTTTAACAGCATTTTGCTGTCTTGAGCTTTATTAAACCAAATTGGGTATTTCAAGATGCAGCAATTTTGAGGAAAATAATAAAATTATTTTATTATTTTGTATTAAATATAAAATTTGTTTTTAATTATGCTTGTTTATAATGTTGTTTACATTTACACAATTGTAAATGTCGTGCCTGTATTTAGGATTTTATCTGCATTGAAACCAGTTGTTTGGCATTGTCTTGGTTACCTCTTTTTGGTTTTTAAATGTAACTTTTTTGTCAGTCAAAGCAACTATAGAGTTTTCTAGAAAGGCTTCTCAGCTGGTGGTTGGAAGCCTTCACCACCCCTTTCAACTTCCTGGCTCACTGTAACTCTCTCGCCCAGCCTGTGTCTGCTGCCGCTAGCAGACAGGAGGGCTTCAAGCTCGCTTCTGAAGTGGCTTAAGCTGGGGGTTGAGGTGCCTCAACCCTGGTCAACCGTTTTTGTATTTTTTGGTGGGGGGCTGCTATGTGCATTGTTGTTGTATGGCTGTGTGTGTGTGTGTGTGTGTGTGTGTGTGTGTGTTTAGTTCCAAGCTTTAAGCTTTTATTCCTCTGCTGATTCATATTTTACTTCATGTTTGCTTATAACGTCAACTGCTATTTGTTTAAATGTATGCAGTTTAAACACATTTATCTGCACCATATATAATGTAATATATATAATACTCCTATATAAAAAAATGTGTTTTTTAATGAAGCAAATGGGAAGTATTGAGGAGCTCTGAGGACAGAAAAAGGCTTGGATGATATATAATTGTAGATGAAGCAATGCTGCTCTAAAGAATATTACATGTGAAAAATAAAGATGGCCAGAGCTGCTTGACAACATCTTTTGTGTGTTAAGTAAACGCACCCTCTATCTGTCCTAGGTTGATTCAGTGAATTAATTAGGCCATTAATAGCTTTTTATATGTCTATATAAATGAACCTTTTACATACTGTTTGGGATTTTGATTTACAGTATTTTCCTTGAGTATTCAAACTTATTTATTTATTTATTTTGTATTACGAAATGGGTGTGAAAGGTAATTAATCTTCCAGACAACAATGCAGTGCTTTACAGTGCCAGTGAGGGCATTTCCTCTGTGTGTGTGTGTGTGTGTGTGTGTGTGTGTGTGTGTGTGTCTGTCTGTCTGTGTGTATGTGTGTGTGTGTGCCTGCATGTGAATGTGCAGGCGTTTGAATGTGCAAATAATAACAAGATTAATTGAAAAATAATTACAAGTTAAATAATTGCAGTGATTTGATGTAGAATTAATGTATTTTAGACAATTTAATGTTGGAAGTAGAAGATTAGATGACAAAGAAGACAATATATATCTATCCATCCATCCATCCATCCATCCAGCTGTTAAACACTTATCCAACAGAGGGTTGGAGTTGGGGGGGGATCTATGAGCCTGTCCCACAAGTATAATATAAGCCAATCAGGGTGACCATACAGATGCCCGTAATTTAGGTACTGTACTAATACTAAAATAATGTCAGATGTAAACATAAAACTGTCTGAACACATTGCAAGTAATCTCATATCAGGCGCAAAGCAGGTGATTAGAAATTAAATTAAATTAACATCCTGCTTCGTTTTCCATACGAGTGAAGCAATTTTGTCTTAAAGTAACTCATATTTACCTTTTAAAGTTATAGGACATTGCTGCAGTTGTCTCCATCAATGGAAAAATTATTTGCAATTAGATGGATGAATTAATTTTTTATACCGCTTTAATTTGTAGAAATTTTATGTACCTGATTTAACAATATTTTTATTGCCCAGAAGTCGGTAAAAATATAGCAGGAATGCTCATATGTCTTTTGCTTTTATTTCTTTACAGTACCTGTTTAATGTGCTGGTTTGAATAATGCATTTGTTTTTGGCGTCAGTTTGCTGAGGAGCATTTGTGAGCACTGGTATTTGCTTCTGTTGTAGTGCCTGTGCTGTTAGTGCCATGCCTATAAAACAGATGTTTATAGAGGGCCGTGTTCATGTTCATCCTCAGCCAGTGTAACTACGCAACTTGCGTAGTGACGCTGTGTCATGGGTCATTTCATTTATAGGAGGAGGTGGCCCTACAATGGCGATTTTGTGCGTAATGTGAAATGTAAATTTGCATTTTTAGAAAGCCAGAAATGGCTTACTGTGTTTTTTTGTAAACATCAAATGCAGATTGTAATGAACCAGCTGAGTATGTTCAGTTTTCGCATTAACAGATGAGGCCTTTTCCCTTTCAGTCTGGTTTACGGGAGCTCCAGATCATCCCACCCAGATTCGGAGCTCCTCCATCGTCAAGCGTATGCGACGCCCCACCCCCTGCAGGGCTATGCAGCCAATCATCATCCTGCTAGTTCTGGGCAGGGCGGAGCCTGGGGGGCAGCGGGGCGCAGCTTGGGTATGTGATGGCATCCTTTGTGTGTTGCGTCCTGTGTGTGTGCCTGTCTGTCGATGTTTGTCTTAAGAATATAAGAAGCACAAACTACAACTTGGGTGTACAGATTCTGTCGAACTTGCATTCTTTCGTCACAGATATTATTCTCCTGTCAAAGGGATGTGTGATATATGTTTGCATTTTCAATGTAAGGCCTGTGAAAATGCACTGCTTTTTTCTCAGTCTCACATAGCAGTATAGTGTCTTTCTACAGTGTGTTATGGGATTTAAATGTAATATTATCTCATCACACATAAAGAAAATGAGATCTCGTTCTCAAATTCGGGAATAGTTATCTCATTTTTTTCGTTCGTTTGAACGCAAATACAACTACAGTACCAGTCACAAGTCTGGGTACCCCTAGTGAAAATTGTTTGATTTTCAATAAGATAACGACCTGAAGCTCACCTCGAGATTATGTAGTGGGAATTATCTTATCTTGAACAAGGAAAGACATGGAGTGCTGTGACAGATGACCTGACCCCTACAATCCCCCTGCCTAAACCCTATAGAGCTGGTTTTGGAAAAGTTTGATCAACAAATAGGATCAAGGTAGCAGACTTGTGCTTATAACTTGTGGAAACTTCTTCAGGACTGTTTGAGAAGCATTCCAGGTGGCTACATCAGGAAGCTGGTTGAAAGAATGCAAGAGTCTTCAATGCTGTCATAGAAGCCAAAGGGGGCTATGCTATTTTGAAGATAATTTTGAGAATTTTGAAATGTTAAACACTTATTTTTGGTTGTCACAATATTTGATATGTATTACTTAATTTCCTCATGGATCTAAAAAGTGAATAATATAGCTAACGATTATTCTGGGACGATTATTCGATGTAATCGACGATGCAATGCACTAAGTGATAAGCTAAACGTATTGTAAGGGAAAGTACTTTATCCCCTCGGGAGCACGTTAACGCTGTC
>JAODLD010000101.1:33845692-33857213 GCA_026781065.1 Mormyrops boulengeri | reverse complement strand
TTTGTTAATAATGCTCTAATGTTTAAAAAATGTTTTAATAAATTGAAATGTTAATGAGAATTTCAGATTTGTGTGTGGGGGAGGGGGTGAATAGTATTAAATGACTACCTTTGAAAATAATTGCTTATCAATAAATTTATCATCAGATCAATCGAAAAATTAGTTGTTAGATTAGTCGAGTAATCGAAAAAGAATAATCACCAGATGAATCGTTTAAAGAATAATCATTTGGGACAGCACTATAGCTAACATAGAGACAAATGCATTTAAGACCGATCTGTCTAGACATTTGACTGGCACTTTACATTAGGGCTGCAACTAACGACTATTTTGATAGTCGACTAGTCATCGACTATTAAAACAATTACTCGACTAATCGGATTATAAATTGCATAATTATAAAATGGCTCCTATTTAGCTACCAGCTTTTACATTTAGCATGAGGTTATTTAAATTAAATTATTTGGTAAATAATAAAGACAAGAATGATACTTCACTCAAAAACACATTTTAATAGTTTGCTGCCATATTATAAATAAAACTGTGTCTATTTTCCAAACAATGTAAAAAAAAAAAAAGATAACTTTTTTTCCTGTAAGCCAAGGACAGGCACCTTAGCAGCAGGAAAACAGTGCAAAACATTCTGTAATAAGCTACAACATAAGGCTCGGGTCAGGCTTGCTCTCTTAGGGTGAAATTGTCCCAGACTTTAGAGCAGGGGTGTCCAATATGTCGATAGCGATCTACTGGTTGATCGCAAAGGTAGTGTGGGTAGATCGTATGGCATAAAAAAGAGGATGGATGACGCTTTCAACCGCGCCAACTGCTGCAAGCTACCGAGTCGCCTAGTTAGCCTTCAATTTATTTCTACTAAACATAAGAAAGGGTATAAAAATGAATGGGGGAGGTGGACCACGTAAGAAGCCAAAAACCTACCACTTCCATACGGAATGGGAGGAGGACTGTTTTTTTCCCCACCATGTCATATTCGAAGTGCATTTGCCTCATCTGTCAGTCTACCGTTGCTATTCCGAAAAAGGGAAACGTGAAGCGGCATTTTCGGACTATTCATAAAAACTACGATATTAACTTCCCTCCGAAAAGCGAGCTGAGAAATAGAAAGGAAAAGGAACTAAAATCCCAGTTCAATTCAAAAATACTTTATTTATCCCAAACGGAAATTAATAATGATAATAAAGAACACTCAATATATTTCTAAATAAAAATATGTTTTGCATTTTTATAGTAGGTAGATCATTTAGACTTGGTCATTTATAAGTAGCTCGCAAGCTGAAAAAATCTGAGCACCCCTGCTTTAGAGCATTTAATACGCGATGATGCCTGATTTGTGGCCGCCATTCTTCTACCTGTCGCTGAATGCTATTGCGCAAGAACGAATCTCTCCAGAGTATTGCACAGGTAGAAAGGAAGGAAAACGTCTCACTCCATTTAAAAATACGTCTGGCGACAATTACCGACAATCACATTCGTCGGCGACTATTTTTTTTGGAAGAATTTATTGGTTGGTGCAAGTCATCTTTTTTGGATATTAATACATCAAAAACAAAAGAGATGATCATAGATTCTGGGAAAGATTCTATGGTCACTTCCCCAGTGATTATTAATGATCAGGTGATTCAGGTAGTGCAGCATTACAAATACCTTGGTATTGAACTTGATAATAAATTAACTTATCAGTTTCAGGCGGATGCAATATGTAAGAAAGCCCATCAAATGATGCATTTTTATCGTAAGCTAAGAAGTTTTAGGGTAGACAGTAGTTTTATGAAGATGTTTTATTGAATCTATTTTGACCTCCTTTTTAAGTTGGTATGGGTCTTTAAATGTTGGAAACAAGAATAGATTAAGGAGGATTGTTAATACATGTAGCAAAGTTGCAAGATTAGACCAAAATGACTCATCGGTTTTATTCAAGGCCAGGATTTTGAAAAAGGCCCGGTCAATTGTGACCCTAGCCATCCCTTATTAAGGGAGTTTATGCTGTTTCCATCTGGCCGGAGATATAAATGACCAAACTGTAGGACAAATATGTTTAAAAATTCTTTTATTCCAAGTGCCATTGGTTTGTTAAATCAATGTGACTTTTAATTGTTTTTATTGTAATAATGTTTTCTGTTGTCTGTCTATTAAGTGTTGCTGGCTGTAAAACAAATTGCCCCCCCAGGGGATAACAATAAAGTTCAACTTCAACTTAAAAATGAAAATTTGAAAATGCTAGTTCTCACCCCCTAATTTTGTTATCTTAAGAAAATATTTCAGGAATTTTTTTTATGATTTTTCAAGCATGTTCAGAGGTTGCCCAAGCAGCTTGAATGGCTAAAGCAAGGTTTAGTTGTTAATCTCTTTTGTCATTAATTTGATTACTTTTCTTTTTTTCATTTTATTTTCTGGATTACTATATTTCTTAATGTTTGGTTCATTTAAATAAAAAATAGGACTTAAAAAATTATTAAAATATTCAGGTAGCAACCATGCAACAACAACTTTATAAAATAATACCTTTCGTTGTTCTTATGTCATAACTTTCAGTTTCATATATTTTCAAATTTTTACACGGGGTTTCGTTTGGTCAGATTTTGTCATTCTTGATTTTTAGCTAAATTGACCAAATGTTAAGAAATATGGTAGACTTGATGCTAAACTACAAAAAAAAGATGTTTAGCACATTTTTGCTAACAATCAAATGAATAACCTGAGAGATTGATAAGCATTACCGAGGGTGGATGACTAAACTAGGCTTTAGTGAGCTTGAATATTCGTCCATAGTGTCAACTCTACTTTTTGTTCTGTTCTTATTTGTGAAAAAATATTCTCTTTTGCTGTACCCATTTTGTTTTCAGCAAAGTTTGGCTGAAATTTAGTATATTTTTTATAATTTACAGTTACAGCCTTTGATCTTGTTGGGGAACCTCCAAACATCAGTAAAACTACGATTTTGCCAGGAATTTCTTACAATGCATCACATAATAAACGGGTGAGTGCATGAAAAACTGGCATTTTAAAATTTGACTCATAGCTAAGGATCACCCTAGCGCTGACTTATTTAATTTTTTTGTATTTATTTGATTTTATTATTATTATTATTGTTATTTTAATAGCAGTGCTTCCTGTAACCAACAACAATAGTCACCTTATTTGATACAGTTAGCCCAAAATAATTTTCCAAATGGCACATTATCAAGAATGTTGTGGTGTTTTTCATAGATACATTTTTGCGTAAGGTAGCATGGAGAATGGTGTTTTGCTTATGTCCATAGCTGAATTTTTTGAGTATTGTACTTGAAGATTTAGCCAGTAACGTACATTTAAAATTTCACGAACAAACCAGTAATTGCTAGCTTAATTAGTCATGGTCTACAATACAACTGCGGCATGTCTGGAATTGATTTCATTTTGGTCCCAAGAAAAGCTGCTAAACCATGTACCTCACTTCGTCTCCACCAGTACTCAGCTCTCTCCTTTATTCTTATATCTACAGAAGTAGTCACACCTTAAGTTAGCAAAGTTGACTGGGGGGAATCTAGCTAACTAAGTTTTAAATAATTGTTAATGTGAATCGCACAGGCAAAGTAAGCCTACCATTGCTTGTCTGCAATGCTAGTTATTTCTATAAAATTAAAAATCCAGTTAAAAGGATGAATTTTAAGTCTAAAAAAAATATGGATTCAGAATGGTGACATCACTGAATGATACAATTGAAGTAGGGTGTGGGCCTTGACTTATTGGCTTGAACAGGAGCTGTCTATCTGTCTATCTCTTGCATGAGCCAGAGTATTAATCTAGACAACTGTGTAGCTTAGCAGTGGTCTTGATGGTTATGGTGATCATTTTTCTGCCCTCACTTCGGAGTTTCCTGCACTTTCTTCAGCTATAGGCAGACAGATAACTTGTCCTTGCACTCCCGTGTTTGAATGGCTTTATTAAAGACAGCCGTTCGCTTAGACAGTGCATCAGGAGCCGAGTAAAACTAAAACACAATAATAAATGCAATAAGTATAAGGAAATCACGTACATGTCACAGTGATACAATACGCATTTCTTTTAGATTAAACAAAATACTGGAGCATCGCAAATTAAACAAAATGGCAACCTAATTACTATTATAACCTCCCCATAATCCAAATAAGCGTAAATTCGGTCAAACAAGATTTACTTCAAATTATACTTACAGACGATGCCTCCAAACCTAATTGCTTGCCAGATAAACTTAAATGCCTCCTTTAGTACCTTGTACAATATGTCCGTTTTATTACACTGAACAAATTCACGCCAAGAGAAGTAGCACTTTCAAAAAGAAGTGCCGCTAAGGATCAACACAATTAACGGCTCCCTACGTGCCGGGAGTGATTAACATCAACGCAACAGCCAGAACAATAATAGAAGAGCTTACTTTTCTATTATAATCAAAGAAAGAAGGACAAATGTGAACAGGTCTGGAGGATTTTGTAATTTTAATTGTAAAAACCAAAATTTTAAAATTTTGTTATATATTGTGTTTTACACCGGTAAGGAGAGCCTGAAATCACAGTCAGTCTACAGTCAGACCTGTCTCTGAAGCTCACACATGAAGAGCCTGAAATGGCAGTATGCAGACAGACCTGTCTCTGAGGCTCACACATGAAGAACCTGAAATGGCAGTTTGCAGACAGACCTGTCTCTAAGGCTGACCCAGATGCTGCCATAGGCATTAGGAGGTTTAAGTCGAGCCAGAAATGGGCCAGCTTGCCAACAAAGAAATTGTGTTTATCCTATCCTGAAACAAACCACAAGGGGGTGGGAGCAGCTCAGTACCGGAAGCAGATACGCCAGTGATTTGGCTTACAGGGGCCATTTTGGTGTAGCGTGCTGGACAGTTGAGGGACATGTTGTCCGGTGCTGTTTTGAGGTTCCCCAGATGGAATCGTGTTACTAAGTATTGTGAAATGGCACCTGAAATACGCAAGTTCTGTTTGCGCAGATTTATGCCCTGTGGGGGCTTAGAATTCATGGTCCAAAATTAAATGTTTGGCCTTATTTGGAATGTCCTATATATCTATACAGTAAATTGTATTGCAGTAGTTGTTGGTTAATAAAAAAATCTGTTTGAGGAAAAACCAGGTATCTGCTACGTACAGTTAATTTG
This sequence comes from Mormyrops boulengeri, assembly GCA_026781065.1. Lineage (NCBI taxonomy): Eukaryota > Metazoa > Chordata > Actinopteri > Osteoglossiformes > Mormyridae > Mormyrops > Mormyrops boulengeri. The sequence continues at coordinate 33,852,070 of JAODLD010000101.1, read as the reverse complement.
GCTTACACATGTGAATCTAAACTTTAAATCTCTGGCCAGTGTGAGATTAGTTGGCACTCCAGGAACCAATCAGACATTTGACTTTTGCATTCTTTGGTAGTTTTTATCCCCAGTGACAGAATTAATATATTTTGAATTAAACTGTTAAACAGCCCATTTCCTTGCCTGGTTATGCCTTTTTACTGCTGGGTACATCAGTATAAAACTAGCATTAAGCACATCAGAGGTTCCTTCAGCAGTCTGTGGGTCTTGCAGTTTGAAACTGCACCCCTGAAATTCAGTATATAATCTGCTAATTCTTAATAAATATTAGTAGGTCTGATTCTATCGCAGTCTGATTGCTGTGTCAGTCTGATTTACTGCAGTTTAGGTTTCAGCCGACAGGCCAGCTACAATAATTGAATTAAAAAAACTATGAAAACACACTCGGTGGTGTTTCAGTACCGGAAATCTTCATCAGTGTTGTGTTAGTATGTAACAATCTTAAAGACATGCCACTATAGGGTTATTCTTGCTGGGCAACGGGTAGCATTGCGGTTAAATATATGGAGATTCAGCCGCTCGCGCACCCAAACCTGTAAAAATATCCTTCTGTACTGATCAGAAATAATTGTGGATGATGCTTATGTGTCACTAATAAGTCAACTGAAAGAGAGGCAGCATTTCTTTCCTGTGAATTCCCCAGCTGATATTCTTTCAAATGGTGTCCTTTAAGTCATCCTTGCATGGTAATGCTGTATTGTTGGTCACGGTGGGTGTCTCTGTTATCTCCTCCCAGGTCTATCTGGGCTGTTTGACACCGGCCTGCACCACGCCAGCCCCTCTGGCCCCGACGCCTCCGTCATGAATCTAATTTCAGCTCTGGAGTCCAGGGGTCCACAGCCACCTCCATCCGCCTCCTCCCTCCTCTCTCAGTTCCGCACTCCGTCCTGGCAGACAGGTGAGTAAAGGCCCGTGTGTATGAAAGCAGTAAGATCTGTGCAGCACCCATGTTTATACTTGATTAAAAACATTTTTTTATCTTGAATGCAGCTGTTGCTTTTTTATTATTATTATTATTAATAATAATAATAATTAATAATACTGTTAATAGGTAGTAGTAGTAACCATAATAGTACTATTATTACTAGTAATATTATTATTGTGATATATCTTGAAATAAGTGGTGCAGCAGTGTTTTAAGTTTAGAAGTTTTCACAACAGCTGGGGACTTATGTCAGAAGAGGAGAGCGCAGTCTTCATGGATCTGCTACATGGTCCCTGTCTGGTGGCTGGAGACCAAATTAAATGCATTATTGGGGAGACTCTGATGTTCTGTGTAGCACGTTGCCCTGTACCAGAAGCACCTTGCATTTAAACTAATGCATTAAAATTTTCCAGCTGTCACACTACCTTCGTCCCCATACTGTCCCCATACGTGCGTGTACTTGTGCGCGCTGCTGCATTTAGGTGCTCTGTAGTCTTAATGTCACCAAAGTGGTTATTTATCAGGACTTGGGGACCTCTTTGGGAAAAGGAGAGTCTGCATAATGAGGGAATCAGCATGTAAGAACACAGAACAGGGAACGAAAGGCACCTAGAAACACAAAAAAATTTAAATTTTCTAACGTATTGTGAACTGCCTTATGGTATGATGAGTGAAAGAGGGCTAGAAAGCCAGGGCCAGTAGAAATTAGATCCATGGACTTTCCTACTTTGGTATTTCTATTGATTATTTGAGCGCAGAGGTAGGTTGGTTTAAAAAGGAGGAGAGACAAATTAAAAGCTTCACTGTTCTCTGGAGTACATCAGAAATAAATTGCTGATGTACTAAATCTGCTGAGAGAGAAGATGGATGGATGGATGGATGGATGGGTGGGTGGATAGATGGATGGATAGAAGGAAGGAAATTTCTAAACCCATAAATATTGCATGTGATTCGAGGGAAGAACTGAACTGATTTTTTTTACACTTGTACATACTTTTATAATTAGATGTAATATAAAGATTTAAGTAAAATTCTATTTCAAGCAACACAGGACTAACAATTAACAAGAACGATGTTTCTACGTTTAAGTTTTTCTCTACAAAAGTTAGCTTGCCAACTGTTGAATAATATTACTCAGTTATTGCTTTGGGTCTGTTTTCCTAATCTGGTCTAGCCTAATGTCCTCAGTGTTACCTTGCTAGCTAGCAAAGCACAGACATAAAATGCTACCAAGCTATGTATAACTCACAGTTTACTTAAATATCAGCCAAATACATCTAGGAGTAGAGCTGCTGAGACACACATGCTGTGGACTTTCATTCCATCATTATCAGAATCTAAATTTAGCTCCAGACCAGCTGCTAGATGCAGATGATTTGTTGCTGGAATGCAAGTATTTTTTTCCCAGCTGTGCTAGCAGGTAGCAGTCAGATGGCCATTCCCACAGCCCTTCTGATATCGAACCTTTAATCTGAAAGTACAGCTGCACTATGCACAGAAAAGCAGAATAATAAAAATAATTGAAAATGATTGAGACTTTAAGGTCAGCGGAAAGCTGCTTTGAAGGTCTGGTAGTCTGCTGCCACTGATGGTGTTTTCATGTTTTTGCACAGCGACAGACTGGTGAGGAGGGCTTTAAGTTAACATTGCGGTAATTTACCTGAAGATCCTTTAACATTTTGGCCCTGCTTCGTACCATGAAGCGCCAGGACCAGGAGCTGCCTCTAGCCAGGTGGTTTTAATGCCTGGCATTCCACGGGTGGTTAAATGCTGCATCATCATATGCTGAAGGATAATGTTTGGTTTACACTACACTGATTATATATTATCTTTATAAAAAGTGAAATAGACTCAAGTGTATAATCTGTTTCAGCAGAGATCTGTCTACAAACCTGGAGTGCTCTAAAAGTAAAAAGCATGCTGTTTGGAGTTTACAGGCCTTAATGTTTTTGTATTTCTGTATCATTTGTGAAATAAAATGCATAAACTTGACTGAGGAAAGCCCAAAAAATGGACTCTGTTTGGACCCTGGTCAGCATAAACAGTTGGAAGATGGGTATGTACTCACCAGCCACTTTATTACGTGCACCTGTTCAACTACTAGTTGAAACAAATATCTGATCAGCTAATCGGATGTCAGCCAGCAGCATAACGTATGGAATCATGCAGATACAGGTCAGCAGCTTCAATTAATGTTCACATCAAACACCAGAATGGGGAAGAAAGGTGATTTAAGTGACTTTGAACACGGCATGGTTGTTGGTGCCAGACAAGCTGGGATGAATATTTCAGAAACTGCTGATTTATTAGGATTTTCACACACAAGCATCTCTAGGGGATACAGAGAATGGGCCAGAAAAACAGTTACCAGCAGCAGTTGGTGTGAAAATGCATTTTTGATAGCAGAGGTCAGAGAAGAATGGCCAGACAGGTTCAAGCTGATAGAATAGCAAAAGTAAGTCAAATAAGCAGTCGTTACAATCAAGGTATGCAGAACGCACAACATGTCAAACCTTGGGCTACAGCAGCAGAAGATCACACCAGATGCCACTCCTGTCAGCTAAGATCAGGAAACCAAGGCTACAGTTGGCATGGGCTCACCAAAATTGGAAAATGGAAGATTGGAAAAACCTTGCCTGGTCAGATGAATCTCCACTTCTGCTGCGACATTCAGATGATGGGCTCAGAATTTGGCATAAACATCATGAAAGCATGGATCCATCCTGCTTTGTATCAACAATTCAAAATGGTGCTTGTGTTGTAATGGTGTGGGTGACATTTTTTGCCACCCTTTAGGCCCTTTGTACCACTTGAGCAACCTTTATATGCCACAGTCTACCCAGCTTCTAATGGCCACTTTTAGCAGCATAAAGTGTCATATCACAAAGCTCATATCATCTCACACTGGTTTCTTGAACATGGCGACTAGTTCACTGTGCTGAAACGACCTTTACAGTCAGCAGATCTCAATCCAATAGTGTACCTATGGGATGTGGTGGAACGGGAGATTTGCATCATGAAGGTGCAGCTGACAAATCTGCAGAAAATGTGTGATGCTATCCTGTCATCATGGACCAAAGACTCTGAGAAATGTTTCAAGCACTTTGTGAATCTGTGGCACAAAGAATCAAGGCAGTTCTGAAGGCAAAAGGGGGTCCAACCTGGTATTAGCAAGGTGTACTTAATAAAGTGGCCAATGAGAGTAAGATTGGATGGTTGGATTAGATATCTCTGAGGCAACAAATTTTAACCAAACTAGTGTTGTGGCATCAAAAATAAATAAAATGTCCACATCTTGTAATCAGTACCCTAGTTCTTGATTGTAATTGAAAAAAATAATGTGTATTTGTTCCTGCTTGGCAAGGAAAGACATTATAAAATATGCCTTTATATTTTTTTTTTAACTCATACTAGTAAGCAGTATTTCAGAAAATACCACAGGCACAGAATCAATATTTCATATTCCTTTTCATTAAAGCATTCAGTCAGTGACAGCCAGAAGCATTAAAATCACTTGTTCTTAATAGAATTGAAATTAGGCATCTCTTATTAGATAAAAATGCAAATGACCAAAACTTGCTGGACATTAAGATCTCTTTCCTTGTCTTTAAATATTCAGAAGTCTCTTTGAATAACGTGTTTGTATTCAACCTTTAAATGTAGGCATTAGAGGGTCATGCAGGATATGCAAATTCCGAGGCATTCTGCATCTGCTAACGTGCACAATTGTTAGATTTCCATGCAGATGTGCAGCAGCAGTGTGTTTGGGTGACGAAGTTCCTGCCTTTGTGGATGTGCATGGATGGTGACATTTTTAGTTAAAGCTCACCAAGCTGTGTTCTTAACCGTGTGGTGCTGACATTGCCTCCCTTTGTGTACAAGCAGCTGTGATTTTTGTGATATTTCAGTTTGACTTCCCATTTGAGTCTCACCACTGGGTTTTACTCTTTACCTTGGTTTTATTTCTCACAGCAGGCTTCTACATGGTAAAGAATTACGCTGTGAAAGTGGTTTTTAACCCATGCACAGAACTGGACTCGTTCTAAATATGTTTTGATGCACTAAGTTAAAGTATGGATCCCAGACAATATGCATGCTTTTAATACATAATTTATATACAAATTTTGTGCGCTTGTTCCTGCTTATGACAAAAATTACTGTAATTGTGTTTTTCTTCAAATAACATTTATGTGGAACAGACTAACAATTGAGATATTTGACAAAAATCCTGCTTGGTGGTATACAGCCAGGAATTGGGAAACTTCTGGAATTCATCCATTTTAACTTCTGCATACACAGAGCAACCTTGCTGAAGGCCACAGAGAGTGCTTTCTTTATTAAACTGTAGGCCTTGCAGTTTATAGCTCAGCAAAGAAGACAGGGTAACTTTTTTTTTCTTTAACTTTAGAAACTTTATTGCCACTGGGTCAATGGAGGTGACTGGAAATTCAAAAATGAATGACATGTCCTGTAGCAATGATATTGGCATATTGGAATACCTGAAAAAGGGATCAAATATGAGGAAGGGGGCAGTGAGATTAGCTACATGTACATATCTGAATAGTAGTGTGGCTGCCTATATCTTCTAATATTTTAAATCATACTTAGCATCTCTTGTTTCTCATACGGTAGTTTGTAGTAGCATTCTGCGCCCTACTTCTCTCTATTTTGCTTTTGGCTATGTGCTTCAGGATCCATATATGCTTTGCATGGAGACTCTGTTCAGGGCACCGCTGTGTAGATGAGTATGGTACTTATTGACTGCAAGTGAATACATGAGGAGGGGGAATGCTTCCAGAATCATGTTTATTTACACTCTGCGGTGGGATAGCCAGGCATCAAATCCATATGATTCCTCTAGACATCTAGGGATAGCCACAGATCAGTTATTCTGACCATGTGTGATTGCCAGCTTGGATTAGCTCATTGTTTCTGAGGAAAAAGTATTACTTGTAAAAATAAATGTGTCCTGTCGTTAAGATTGGAACTGCATGGTATGTAGTGGTTAGCAGTGTGGATCTGTGGCGGGAAGGTTGGTGTAAATCTTTTCGCAGAACTGTTTTACATCCAACAGACTCTTAATCTGAGCTGCATAAATTATTCCGGGGAGGACAACCTGTAAAACTAATTGATCAATGAAGTAAATAGTTTTGTATATGCGCTCCAAACTGAATTTGTAAAACATTTACAGTAATAACATATTGATCTTACTGTTTTATGTGTCTCTCATTTGTCATGATATGATTTTGTTGACTTTTTCGTATTTTACAGCTATACTTACCACCTTTTACTGCTGTTAGGGGCACATGCCATTTTATTCTAAAAGGTGTCTGTACTCCATTCAAGTCTAAACAGGAACAAGGTACATGGAAAATCAGAGGGGAGGGGGAAATACCACACCCCAAAGCACC
>JAODLD010000101.1:33814493-33825325 GCA_026781065.1 Mormyrops boulengeri | reverse complement strand
TATTTTGTGTAAATTTTCCTCAAATTTCATATAACCATTTGCATCATAAAAACTTTTATGACATTTTATAGGACTTATGGATTATCCTGACAAAAAAAGTCCTCTTTGCATGAAATTAGCAATACATACGGTAACACAAAACATGATTTTAGTGTTGCTAAACACATTAAATCTAAATAGCTAAAAGTGGTTTCCTTTCATTTTAAATTATAAGCTCACCTTAATGTCTCACCTTAATGCCTTAATGTCACAGTATCAGAGGATGAGGGGTTGGTTGCTGCACTACTCTCTGTGACAGTTTCTGAAACTAAGTTCCATATGTTTTGCAAGTTAAGCTTTGCTACTAGATAAATCTGATAGCCTATCCATTGTTAGTCTATATATATATATATATGTGTGTGTGTGTGTGTGTGTGTGTACAATATATACACATACATAGACACACACACTGATTGTACTTTATATATACCGTACATGTTGGCGAAACTTGCATCACTGCATGAACCCTCACAGCACAATACAATTCAATAGATTTACGGTTTATTACTTTGTCCGGCTCACCCAATCATTTTTTATATCCCTTTTTTAGTATATATAAATAGGAAGGCTAGCTGGGACACTTTAATTACTTGCTGGAGTTTTACTTCAGCTCGCAATACATACGCGTTTTGTTTCGGTAACCTAACATAACAAAGTTTTAAGCAAAAGCGGACTGGCCACCAGTTACGTCAATCAAGTGGCGAATGCCAAAGGGGTTGACGGATGATAGAGGCTAACATCTAAAACATTTTTTTCAATGTCGCGTGATCTACCTGCACTACCTTTGCAATCTACTGGTCGGTCGCGATAGACGCATTGGGCACCCCTGGTCTATATGAATTTATGGCACTGAGCATATTAAGCAAATATCAACCTAATTATGTTATGACCTATAATAACTAATAAATATTAATTTAATTTTCAAATTAGTACTATTGCAATGGTGTGGTATGCAAAAAACATTTTATTTAGGCTTTACCTCAGATTACAAATGTAACCAAAGCATCACTTGAAAGTGTATTAGACGTTCTTTAAATTGTCATGCGGTTTTTAGCACTGACAATCGCGGTGGTATTCAGGCGGTTTATACGAATGGGATTTCATTTCATGTAGGCTATCTGTTTTCAAGTTTGTTAGTAGTTGCTTTCCCTCATTTTGCTTTTTCTCTCGTTCCCGCCTTTCTTTTCTTTTCTTTTCTTTTCTGACAGCCTGATTTCGCTTCCTTGGACAAGGGCATTGTCAACTACAAGGCTACATCAACCATTGTAGCAGAAGGAATGGAACGCTAAGTAAAATGCGTCTAGTTAAAAAGCCCGGCAGACTAAACCATTTTGTGTTTTTGCAAGGGGTGAGCGGTGGCCTGTCCTCAGACACTATATACAGTATGTGGGATACAAAACTCAATCATCACTCAACCGAATTATTCAACCAAAACATTCAATTTACATTAGTTAGCAACATTCATTGTGACCTTTATTTATGATAGTAATATTGAAAGAAAAATAAAATTCCAAACTTCTCAAGGGCCCTCCCCCGACTTGGGGCCCTGGTAAGACTGTCCCACTTTCCCGACACCCATGGACGCACCTTCGGGTTAAGTTCCAGCCCCCAGTTGTGTCTGTGTCAGATTTGTATGTTCTCCAGTTCGTCTGGGATTTTTCCTGGTACTTGTTTTCTTAGCCAAGGATAGTTTTACATACATGGAATGTGGCATTTGGCCAGGCAGTTGACAGTGGAAACAACACTGTATTTTTATGTTGTCTACAGCATCTTACTTCAACCTTATTTTATTTCTGTCCTTAAATTTTCTCAGAAGTGGTACATCCCACTGCGCAACTAGGCCAAGAGGGGTATCCCACTGAGGGAGCTGTAGGGGTGGATTCCGAACAACAGAGACTGATGGAGTTCATGGATGCGATGAGCAGGACTAAGGTGGAAGACACTCTGTGTAAGAGCAAGCGTACACCAGACAGTAGAAGGGTCAGCTGAGAAAAGGAGGGCAGCATATAATGATTAGGAGAAGAATGGGGTGGTTTTGTTAAAGGGAATCAGTACTGACACAAGTACAGGTTGCATGGGAGCCTGGGATGCTGGTTAAGGACACAGGTATTAATCTTGTTCTAAGAAGCTTTACAACTTTTGTTCACCTGCTGTTCATCATTTCTCTTTCTCCATAGGTACCAGTTTTAATGTGTTAGTGTACTACAGAGGAGTAAAGGTTCTAGAAAAGCTGGTGGAAAATAATGCTGGATTCAGGGTGGTGTTCAGGTAATGGAGAACATGGGTGAAACTGAGAGAAATGTGATCGGTATTTGAGCACACATGGCCTAATATTTCAGTGTATTTTCAATATTTTTCAAGCTTATTTGGTTTAATTGTTCTGCAGTCAGGTGATGGACATTACGTTTGCATTGACATCTGTATAAAATTGTTATTTCTAAACAAATTAAGCCTTTGGTCTGCATTATATAACACAAAAAGCTTTATTATTTGGTTGTGATGGACACAGTGGCTCATTGGGTAGTAGAATTGTTGTCTGTCTTCTCTGCTCTTCGTGTGAAGTTTCTCAATTGACACAGAGTGTGGTCCTCTCTGTGTCAATTGAGTTTCTCTAGTTTAATCGTGCATTTGAAAATTAGGCAGTTAGACTACTTGGTGTCTCTAAATCGGCCGTAGTGTGTGAATGTGCCCTACGATAGGCTAGCATACCATGCAGAGTGTACTCCTGTCTGGGACCAGCTCCAGGTGCATCCCCCAATGACCAGTATAAGCGATTAGAAAATGGATGATACTGTGAGAGCAGTTTCCCTTCCTTCTTTAAAAACCAAACATCTTTTAGAACAATGAAACAATGATTAATCAGTAGAAGTTCCCAAATTTCTGTTTGCATTGCTGGAATCTACCTGATACCTTTTCTATCTTGCTGGCATTTCTGTCTATTTTTGTTTTAGTCCTGAACAGATGCACTGTGACCAGCGACTAGAGACGGTCATCCTGCCAAGTCCAGATCGGATCCCCATCCGCGACCAGATGCAGGCCCATCTGACTAGGCGCATCCTGGAGAAGCTGGGGGCAGGGCTGGAGGTCATCACGCTGGGCGCTGCTGTTCACGCGCTGCGGCGCGGGGACAGTCGCGTCTACTGGAGCCTGTGTAAGCACGATAGGAGCGGCATGCCCCAAGAGGTCAGCAAACAAGGCAACCAGCTGTACACGCTGAAGGAATTCATCGCAGGTGAGTGAGACCTGTTTCCACTGTCTGCAATTGGTGATGAATGCTTTGTTTTTTCTTTTCACATTAGCTCTCATTGTTAAAGGCCATAAAAGTATTTGGGGAGTTCCAAGACAATTGGAAGAGAGCACAGACTGAAAAGACAATAGAAGAAGTGAAACCAGCCATGAGTGGAATGCAGGATTTACCTTACGGGCCCCTATCTACCGTAAGTCTCTGAGAGCAGTAACCATCAAACCTCCCTCTCTGCTCAGGCCTGCTGGAATTCATGAAGAATGAAGGTCCATCACCCTCGTGCTCTCTCTTCTTCTGCCTGGGGGAGAAGTGGCCAGATCCCTCACAGAGACCTTGGGAGAAGAAGCTCATCACAGTAGAGGTGAGATGGCCATGGACAAGAAAACAATGACATCTTGCCTGCTTACTTGTCTATCTGCATCCTCAGCCCACCTCTCAGTAACTGTATTGTAAAACAAGTCTCTCTCTGGCTTATCTTTTGAATGGTCAGGAGCCATGTGCTGGTGGGAGGTTCCTGTTGAAATCCAGTTCTGTCTTTGTTTCAGGTCAGCTTCACCTCCCTGGAGTGTCTAAAGACAATTGCAGTGGATGGTGGCGCCTCCTCTCTGCAGTCGGCGGACCTGCAACTTTCTGGCTCTCTCAGCTTAATGAGCTCTTTGGAGGAAATGATGGAGATTTTTTAAAAATCTGTCAGTGGAGACTCTTAATATATGTAACATTTTTATGAGAGTAAAACTCCGTGAGGTACTGCTCCAGACGTCTTGAAACAGAGCAGTGGTACCTCCGGTTTGAATAAGGCTTGCGGAGTCACAGTTATGTTTTTCAGTCTCATTTTCTTGCCGATATGACAGAGTAGTTATGGATTGAGGAATGTCTCTAAAAGGGACCAGCACAAATATGTATTAATATGACTACAAACCAGATTGTAACATAGTGGCAAAACTAATGAATCTGAACAACCTCATTAAAACACAAAGACTGATAGTTGTGATTCTTTATTTATGCATACATAATAAGCAAGAGTTTGCAGTGAAGTGGTGCAATGTAATCCTATTACCAGTCTTCTCTCATGCGTTAAACTTTTATAGCAATTAAATTTTAGTTAGCTTTACTAGATAAGAGTAGAATCTTGGAATGGATCCATTCTAACCCTGATCTCTCTTTCAAATTGTTTTCAGTGGATCTCTCCTTCCACTTCATGTATCAAACTTTTTTTTTTTAAAACACTTAAGGTAAAACATGTAGCCATGAGTCCATGCCCTTAACATGTGTCCCCCTCGCTGTCGTCCCCTGCTGATGAATCATCCCTCAGCTGTTCACATAGCGGTGCCAGCCTCCCGTCCTCAGTCACGCTCACCGGCTCGATAATCTTGTCCCTTTGTGAGACCAGGCATGGTTATTTAGAAAAATACTTAGTCCTCAAACAATACAGATCCTTGGCTATGTTGTGGCTACACATGTTAGATGGATGTACAAACAGCACCCAAATAAACACATGCATGTGCGGATGGACTTACCGAGTTAGCCTGTTGAACATGTGAAAGAGCTTGCGGGCTTCTTCCTCCTTCTCCTCCTCAGTCATTCCCTCCATTGGGTCTGCCTGGTTGTCCTCCACCCGCCCAGTCACCAGGTTGATCTTCCCCTTGGCCTGCCTGTACTCGTCGGTCTCGGAGTCAGAGTCGCTGGAGTACAGCCTACTCGTCCCACGTACCAGGACTCCCAACATTCCCCTGGCTCCTAGCAGGCCCCGGGCAGCCAGCAGGCCTGCCGCATTACCGTACCCAGTGTACTTCACAAACCTGCTCACTAAGACAGATGTGAGCAAATATGTCAGAGTGCTGCCAATGGAGACATAAAATTAGCAATAGTGTTTACTACCACTCACACCATGCATTTATGTTGGGCCCCCTGTTGACAACAAACTGTCACTACACTCAAATAAATGTTTCTTATTTAGGAGATGCAATTAGGAGACGAATGTTCTGCTAACCAGCCAGCTAGATACAATCTTCTGATTCTACTCACTAGCTTTTCATGTAGTTTTTGAGACATCTGGTGGGCCCCAGAAACAACAAACTTGCCCCTGCATAAAATGGCCAGTCATTGCAGCATTCTGGTGAGGACGGCTCGTGGGGTCGGTACAGGTGAGTACCGTTCTCCTTGCAGAGCACGAAGAGCAGCTCGGCAGCGCAGTGCTTGACGTCCGTGTCTACGTGGGTCATCAGCCTGACCAGCCTGCTCCTCACAGTCTCCCCCTGCTCCGGCCTAGTGGCTACATCTCGCAGGGGGGGCAGGATCTGCGAAAAGACAGGTGCTCCACAGCTGCCACATGCACTCCAGCAATTGTTCATCACGCATAACCAATCCGCCACATGCATTCTTGCAGAGCGATTCAGACACTTGATGTATGGTCTAAGTCGACGCAGGCGGGAGACGGCTGCAGATGGAGAAGGAAGAGAGGGTTACCTGTTTCCTGAGATAACGTCGTGTTTCTCTGTGGACCCGACAGCTCTCAGTTAGAAGATTAAGTACCGGTGTCAGTCTCTCCTTTAATTTATCATTCTGAGAATAAACAAAGAACGGTGATGCAGTTATTGCAACACTTGCCTAGTGATACGATAAAATGGTGGGTTTTTACCAATCTGTGGTGACCAAATATGGTTTTTCCCTCCTACTTCTGTAAATTCACACCCTCCCTTCAAGGATTCTGCCTCCAACATGCCCTGCTCACCCACTCCCCTCCCTTCTGGTGATTCTGTCCCTTCGGCAGCCCTAGTCCCTTACCCCCCGCAGGCGTCGCTCCATAAAGAGAAGCAGGCTGTGGACACAGTCCATGTTAAAGCCCTCCCATTCCAGTGAGCCCTCAGATAGGGGCACAGACAGCTGCACATCCAGATACTCCAAGGGGAGGGCAGAGAGCAGGTTTACTGTGTGGCTGAGGGGTGGAGACATGTGTAATGCTGAGAACCGAAAAAAAGAAGAGGAAAAAGTCCAGCGTTAGACAGTTTTCTACATTTTACCTCTGCAGTTCCTCTGTCCTCCCCTCTGTCTCACAGGACAACAACATGCAGTGACGCAGAATAGCAGCAAGGTGGCGATAGAGAGTAGTGCCTTCCTGAAAAAAAAAGAAAGACCCAGAGATGTCAAAATAATCGCTGTCGAACTGAGAAATTGCAGAAAAATTGCTGGTACACGAAATTGCGTGTTCATCAGGCAGAACCATTTGGCGAATGTCCATTCAATAGAAAATTTGCTCTCACATGGTTGAGCGGCTGCCTGCGAATACAGCAACTGATGTTGAACAGGATCTTCAGAATCTCAATGGCACACTGGGACCGCTCCAAAGAGACTGGAGGTAATGTGGGGTCCAGCAGCACATGATGATCACCTTTCCATTGCACCAACAAACACTGCTCCAGAGCAGTTGTTAGCAGGGACACGCCCCCTGCCTGAGAAATAAAGCCATGAATGATGGGGGGAAATAAAAGATGAAAACAGACGGATAAACGTCTCAATTACCTTTTGAAGCTGGGCTCTCAGTTCTGGCCTCAATGCCGTCAGGAGAAATATGAGGCGCAGTTCATAAAATTGTCCACAGGGAGGTGCTAGAGTGTGAATTCCTTGCACAAGCCTGTCTGATAAACCTGACAATAGACTGAGAGGGGCAGAGAAAAAAAAGGTTTTACTGTCACTTAGTTACATCCCACACAAAATACAAATCCCAGAACACTTCTCCAAGTCAGCACTCTCCTTCTTGCTCTTCCTCCTCCATTCCACACCTTCCCATTCAGCCTCCATACCCCAGTACACTGGCTCTCTCCTGCGCCCAGTGGCTGTTGTAGACAATGTTGCACAGAGTCTTCATTGCCTCCTTCCTGCACACCTCGCCCTCCTCCATGTCATCCTCATCGTCCCCCTTCGCCATGCGGTCCCTCTTTCCTCGGAGGAGACACCCGTGGGTGTTCCTTCTGGCATGGGGGTCATCATAGCTGTGGTCTGCCTCCATGGCGTGAGCATCCACTGTGCCGTCTCTGACAGAGTGCCGATCTCTGGCTTCCTGTACTTGACTCTTGTGGCTCACATCTGACCCAGCCGACTGGATCTCAGCGTTACCAGTTTCTAAACTGGTGCTGGCATCATCAGCAGGGGAGATGAAGCCGTCAACCTCAGCATCGGCAGTGCCGCCACCATCCGCTTCTGCAACTGTAGCGCATTCCATGCCAGCAGAATTGGCAGAGTGGCCACTGCCACCAATCTCACACCAGGGGTCTGTGTCGCTGCCCTCCGCTGCCACCTCGGACTGGGGGAGGGCACTTATGCCGCCCAATCGGGCCAGTGTGAGCAGCGCACTGTCTGCCAGTAAGGGGCCCAGGGCCTGCCTGTCCCTGGACAGAATGCGCATGGTGCGCAAGCACACCTTAAGGACCTGCGGCTGGCACTGGGACCTTACGAACTGGATCAGGGTGGCCGCCAATTTCTGGGAGGGGGAGAGGCAGCCTATCAGATGCTGACTATTTAGGGAGAACAGTTATAAAATGGAAAAGGTACTTTTCCAAAAAATTACACCATCATTGGGGGGGGAAAAGAGGATTTAGCAACTGCATAAAGCTGAAAGAACATGACTGATACAGTAACAATTTTGAAAACATTTATATATGTATGATTATTTAAATTTTTAAACTTTGATTGTTGAATCAAATTTAATGTCTTCCAAACAGTTATGTTCTTGCAATACTAACTTGTAATGCTAAGGAAAAGTGATTGGAAGAGAGATGGATGGATGGATGGATGGATGCAAAAGCAGAGGCTAAATAATGGTAAAATAGTTCAATCAAACTGGTAAATTGGTCATTTCTTTAATTTGTTTCGACTGTAATCAACACTATGATACAATAAACTGCAAATTATTTTAACTGAAAGGTCACTAGTTCTTAGTCTTTAAGTTAATCTAAGCAGAGAAATATAACACACATACATACACACAGTACTGTGCAAAAGTCTTAGGCGATGAAAGAAAATTATGTTTATATCATCATTATGTTCATTATCACAGATTTTTAGCAATGTGGTTGGCATCGTGTCTTGTCCATTGGGAAAATTTTCTCCCAAAGCAAACATTTTGCTCTGCATGTATAATAAATGACTGGGCAACTTCACGACCTGGTACTGGAGTGGTGGTTGGAAGATGGATGGATGGATGGATGGATGGAAGGAATAAATGAGAAAATTGAGACAGAGAGCATGAGAGAAATACCTCTCTTAGAATGAGGTCTGGGTCCTCAATGTCCTCCGAGTCAAAGTCAGAATCGGAGTCAGGGACATACTCTCTTATTTTATTGCGCCTGAACTACGGAGAAAAGAAAGTGGTTTGGGGCAGAGGAGGAAGTCAGTGATATTTACACTCAGAATGGACCGAAGAAACATTTGATGTCCACACAAAGCAATATAGGACTGCACTGCTAATTTAATACTAACATTCCATTGATATTGTTTTGATGAAACTTCATTCATTACAACACTGTGTGCAATGTTTAATACACAATGTAATATATATGAGTGCGTGTACTTTCCTTTCCAGTGAAATAAAAACGCAATCTCTGGTTAGGCTCATGCTGCAATAATTTGCACCACCAAACTCTATTGTAGTAGAATTGGCGATAAAATTGCATTAGAATCGAGCTGTGTTGTCATGACAACAACCGGTCACTATGGAAGACTGATAGAATGATGGAGTGTACCACCATATAATGCCATTATCGTGCTATCATGAAACTGTTATGTTGATAGTGTGGTTGCGGTTACCTCCTCCAGTTCACGTTGCTGTTTAGTCCGTGAATTATTACAGGATGGATGGTAGCGACAGGGAAAATAAAATACATTGAAATTTCATATGAAAAAAATAGTTCAGAAACAGAAAATCATATTATATATTTCGGATACAGTGTGACAGGACAGAGCCAGGGCAAAGTAAGTGAAGGTGGCTAAGGAAGCATTATGCTAATTGTTTAATTAATCCAAAGTCTAAACCTCTGACAGAGAGAATGGCGTAACTGATACTGCAGAGCCACTAATCTTGGAGCAGCGCGAAGGGGGATGGGAGAGGAGGCTTCATAAACTGTGTAGTAAACGTAGAATGTGCAGGGCGTCAGCAGCTACGCACAGTGAATCAACGCTGCTGCTACTGAAGCTGGAATGCAAACCATGTATGCATCTTAAAGGATCACTCCAATCACTATAGACACGCAAGCACAAATGAGGGTGCGCAGCCTGCTGTGTAATGCATTTGTCTATGTGTTTCTTAATGCAGATAAGGAGGAGTATCTCACATCGCTTCCCTAAGCATGTTTGGCTGCTGGCACTGCCAGTCTTCTGGGCCCTGCAGGATGGTGTAACAGTAAAGCAATACGTTCAGCTCAGTCGTGCTTTCTTTAATTTCGTCCTCACCTTCTTTTTCTCTCTCTCTTCTGCGTTGAAGAAGAAGCACAGGGAATACTGCACAAAAAAAATAAATGAAATAAAATTGGAAAGAGAGAAGCAGTTCACTAGACAGAATATGCTGCCAGATGATGTAGGCACCACTCCGCTACAGTGTGCGGTGCGGGCCCGAACACACGAGCACGGGTCTGAAGGCCGTGTACCTCGTCGTTATATTTCTGGAGCTGCGCCAGAATGGCGTCCTGGTCACCTTGCTTAATACTGTGAATAATCCTCTCCACGTCTTCCAGGTCCATGTCAAACTCTACCGAGGAATAAGACCAATATTACCATTAAAACACATAAATCCATTTTAAATATATGCTTACTGTAACTTCATTGTCAGGCTGGGTATTTACCTATTTGCTATACATGCAGGTTTTTAAATATGTCTTTTTACAATACATGAGTTACAGAATGTTCAAGCTTCTACAGTACGATTTTGACGATAAATTAAATTTTACCACATGCGTATAGTTACGTTGTGAAATCAAATTAAGTCTTACGATCATGTTTGATATTTTTCTGTTTCATACATTCATTCATTCATTTGCTCATTCATTGATTTATTACTTACCCCGTTCTTCCTCTTTTTGGTGACTCGTATTTTTGTGAGTGATTATATTCCGCAGTTCAGTACTCTCTTACTTTCGCAGTTTCAGTTTATTTATTTCTTGTGCCTAGGGTTTTATTTTTTGTGCTCGCAGGTACTGTACTCTGCTCTAGCTGCTGTCCCGTGAAGAGTGCTGTGTTCTGGCCATATCTAATCCTGAAGTGCCGTAATTTACGTTATGATTGACCTGCTCCAATCTAATCCTCCCCCTGCCTATTCTGTGTTCGCCATAGCTTTTTTTTGCCAGCATGTGCTCCTTAATACCCTTTAAGAGCCAGATCTCTCTCCTATTCTTAAATATAACTGTTGCAAAGTTTAACTATAACTAATGCGTTAACATCGAATGAACTGTTGCTTTAACGTAAGATAAAGTAATGTAAATCTTTAATAAGAACATAAGAACATAAGAACATAAGAAATTTACAAACGAGAGGAGGCCATTCGGCCCATCAAGCTCGTTTG
>JAODLD010000101.1:33801309-33814393 GCA_026781065.1 Mormyrops boulengeri | reverse complement strand
TGGAGAGTCTAATGTTGTTTTTTAACTCAACCTGTAGATTTAGATACTCCTGCTTTAATTTGAAGTCATCATTAATTAATCATTAATCTTACGTTACTAGCAATTTAGAGATCATCTATACAAAAAACATTTTCCCCTCTAACAGATAGAAAATAGCTAACTAAATTAAAGCCTCATGCCTATTTATTGAAAATTAAACAAAGTTAATAATAGCATTACAAGAAAAAACAGCATACGAGGAGACACCCAATCCCATGAGAGACTCCAGTCACAAACCTACTTTTCTTTGACAACAATTATAAAACCATACATTTTTTTTCTATTCTGATTTTTTAATTAGTGCTATATTCTGTAATCAGTGAATGCTCTCTATATTCATTTCTGTATTCTACATCGATGTGGTCTTGTGCTGCTTTACACAGTTCCTGCTGTCTCTGGCTCCCTCGTGTGGTAGAACTATAAACTAGGTGCCTCTAATACTACAGTTTCAAATTCAATACAAGGGTGTAGTTAATCACTCACTGATAATTGTCATTATTTATATATTAAATTAAAACTGTAATTGCAGCCTTTTGTATACTACATCACTTAAATTTGGAACAAAGGAACCATGTCTGAATTATTGAATTTAGACCAAGTGCATCAGTGACATGCCATGAAATCAGCATATGCAGAGCAATTTAGGACCATCCTTCTTCAACTGCTTGCTTCATCATGCCTTAAAACGAGCACAAAGTTGCAATAATAAAGAGTTAACTATATTTCGTATTAAAACATATAATATAAATATAGCAAATTTGTGTTTCCTTCAAACTAAGCTAACATAGGTAGTATTCAAAAATTGTTTAATAATTACAAAATAAATAATTTAACACAGTTCTTCCATTTTTTTGTAAGTCAGACTTGCAAAATGATACTGATATAAAAATAATAATCCATCCAGGAGTTCTGCTAACCGTGAATTATTAAGAATAGTGGAAAATGAGACCTGCGATATCCAAGGAGTCCCTGGACTAGGATTTTAAAAACTTGTGTCTAGTTAAATTTTAATGCCCATTAAAAGATGGATAAATTCTTGTACTCGTTTATAATTCATGGCCTGTGTGTTTCAGCTCTTGTTGGAGTTAATACGATAGAATCAGAGGCCTGTAAATAAATATTCTCTGTTTTTGAGGTAAGGTAATGGGTAACATTGAAAATATTAAATAACCATGCACTGCTTCACTGAGAATGACAAGTTCATTATGAGGCATCTGCATGAAATGCTGAGTTCCTGGTGAACTGTTCCAGTCACGAGTCATCTCATTCTGACTTCCTCTGCATGCTGTACTGCCTGCCCCCTATACACCAGAACTACAAATTCACTTCATTTTCTCTTAATATTTTCATTCGTGGAATATTTAGCTGGTGTTTTCATTTCCATAACTTGTTATTGTTTAAAATTTTCCTCCCACTGTTAATTCTATAAAGGTCCAACACTTCCATGCCTGGTCAAGAGGATCGGTAATTATGCTTTTATCTTGTAAGTTAATCTCCGGTTGTTGGGCTGCAAACCTCAGGCATATATAGATAATTCTGTAAGTTGTGATAGAAAGACAGAGGGTGTTTTATGCTTAGTAATAAGAGAATAAATGCTTGCAAAAATGTCTAAATGTATTGGTGTTTATGTCAGTCTCCTGTTTGAGGATGTGTCATTTTCCACTGCTTTGTCATCAGCTCTTTCATTTGTATCAAAGCCTTATTGCACTTATTTAGTAGGTGAATCTCATATTGATCATTTTCATGCCAGGACCTGCTTCATATATGCAAATGTTTTTATAATAAAATCATCAAGATATATTATTGCTCCACAAAGATTCACAGGAATCAGCCTGTTCCTCGGTTATGTTGTTTTTTTTTCCCTTCAATTCTCAAATTTAACCAAGGGTCTAGTTTTCATGTCAAGGAAAACTTCTAATCTGATGAAAGAGAATCGCTGAAGTCTTTTATTAAACTGAACTTTTCCCATGATTTGTTCCTACCATTCTCTAACCAAAGACTGTACAGCTCCGCTAGAAGGGTCACCCACAGGGTATGATGGGCTGAGAATACTCTTGGGCTAATGAAGTCTTAACAAGCCTAGGTGAGGTGTCAATGCAGCAGTGGCTTTAGAATCTATCATGGTGGTTTTCCCCTTTAACACCTTGCTACTTTACCTTAAACCCTAAGCTTTTTTTTTTAGATATGTGGCAGTAAAAATAAAATGCAGCAGTATCAGTACTTTATTTATCTCAGTGGGAAAATTGGATAGTTTTCACAGCATATTGCTCTTAATGACAGACAGACAGACAGACAGACAGACAGACACACACACACACGCACCCACATGCTTGTATTCATATTTTTGTTTGGATTGTCCATTCATTTCCATGGGCAAATCCCTAATCCCAGCAATGACAGCCATAAGTAACCAAGCAAAATGCACGTCTTTTGGCATTTTTAGTTTTTTGATTGCAGTCACAGCTTTTTAATAAAAAATGTAAACAATAAAAATATAAAAATAAGCATATAGAAATATAAAACTCTAAATAATTGGTTTTTATCACATTGTAGGGACATTTGGTTCCCACAATGTAATATATACAAAGCCCACACACACGTGGCCATCTATATATTACACTATGAGGGGCAAATGTCCCCCACAATGTGATAAAACCTGTTATTTTGAGTGTGTGGGGACATTTTCTTGGTCCCCTCAAGTGGAAACTCAATTTTATAAACATCTGTGACTGCAATCAAAAACTAAGAATGCCAAAAATATTGCATTTTGTTTCGTCACTTATGGTTAAGGTTTGGACTGCATAGGGCAGGGGTGGCCAATCCTATCCAGAAAGGGCCACTGTGTGTGTGGGTTTTCGCTGCAACTGCCTAATTAGATTACTAATTAGAGGACTGATTGGCTGAAGAGTCCTCACACCTGGGTTTGAACAGCTGACCTAAAGGTTACCCCAAAAATCAGCACGCACACCAGCCCTTTGTGGATAAGATTGGCCACCCCTGGCGTAGGGGTTAAGGTTGTCACTGTTGGGATTAGGGTTATGCCCATAGAAATGAATGGAGAGTCCCCACAAAGATACGAATACAAATGTGTGTGTGTGTCTTTCTGTGTCTGTCACAGAGAACATTATGGAGTGAAAAGTACCCAGAGTCAGCTAGCATCCATCACCTTAGGAGCAGTTGGGGATTATGGGCCTTAATGTGGGACCCAACATTGATATGACTACTCTGCTAGCTACTGTATGGGACGAAGTGAAACCCACAACCTTGCCAAAGCTGTTGCGGTACATTCTCTCACCTCCTATCATCTGTTAGCTAGTAACCAAACATCTCTATTTCTGCCTGGTCCCCTTTGCACTCACATCTTCAGAGAGCTCTACTGAAAAACTGAGTGAAAGTACACCTGCAAAACTGAAAGCTCCCTCTTCGCAAGTCATGCCCCTTTGCAGTGCACACAAAGTGTACCCCTGTAGGCCTCCCCAAGCCCGAGAATCCATGCCAGTATCTCAACCTACTGACAGCAACTGTAAGACCCTCAAGCCTCCTGCCATGCCTTACAATAGCCCAGCCCAAAGCCAGACTGGTACCCTCCAAGGGAATGCAGCGCTATTCTCCGCCCCCCTCTTTCTCCCCTGTACCTCTAAGCCCCTCTCACTCCCTGTCCTTCTGCTTCCCTAGCAGATCTGCTTGCTTTTTTTACAGTGCCCCCCCCACAATCTACTTTCCTGCCCTTGTCCTGGATTCCTCAGCACTGAACGGTCTCCATTTTGGGAGAGGCGCAGCCATGTCAGCCTCTCCTTGGCGTTGTCATATCCTGTCTACTTTCCACCAGACAAAAAAGAAATTTATGGCAGAATAAGCATAAATTAATAACACTTAAAAACAACTAATTAAAAAATGCGAAAGTGCCGTGAAATTATATAAAGATAAAATGAGAGATAAAATATATGATGGGGTGAACTGAATTCATCATTTTTCAGACTTACAATTGTTATTCCCTGGACATAAACCATACACAAGCCAGCTAAATGTGTGAGAAACCTGGTGCTATAGGAAACACTCTAACACTTTATTTGATGTTTGCATAAAGTCTTAAGAATAGAGAAATATTTAAGGCACCAATTCTATAAATTTACATGTTATATTTTCTAATGAGAATTATGGGCTTAAGGCACAGCAAAGTTTAGAATAGATCTTTCAAAATGAAACAGCAACAGTATAGGTGGGGTTAAAAATGTGCATCATTCCAACTGCTAAACAGCTAATATAAGAAAAGCATTTTTATACGCCATTCTTTTATTGTATTTCAACTGTCTTCTTGTTCCTGTCATGATTCTGATAACATTAATAAGCATATTAGACAATTAGACACACATAAAGAAGTGCTACATAGCTAACAAAGAAACCACAGTTACTTTACAACACAAGTTTTCATTGCACATAACTGTAGTGGTTTAATTATCAAAGAAATCAATGTTGTTTTGTGAAAAAACAGTGAATAATAGTAATATGTGAGAATTAAAAGTTAATTAACCACTGTGTGAGCTGAAAGTGAGACTTTTAAAAAGGCTGCATAGAATGGGGGGGGGGGGCATGATTTGTTCTCCATTTTGTCATTATAGTCCTGTGCTGGATGATACAAAATGGGATATTTCTTTGAACTGTAGACCTCCAGAATGAAATATTTTAGGAAGCATAGTTGCAAGCATGTTGTCTCATTAAATAGCATTTATGTATCCTTATGTATCCTTTTTCCTCTTATGCTTTTGGCTTGATCCAACGGTGTGGATTTGGGTAATGATGGTAACTACATGATTCTACCAATTTTGTGGGTCGGGCCGATCTGGTCCCCAGCAATGCTGAAATCAAACCTACCCCCTTGTCTTGACCCCGGCTAATGTTTGTCAAATTATTATATATTTAAGTATAATATAACCACAGTTTGCTAAAGACTAAGGAGACAGTCCTGTGGTGTTGCATGGACACAATATTATGCTGGGCTGTTTCTTTTTTTTATTATATTCACAGATTGCTGTTGTGTCCAGTCGAAAGCCACATCGCACCGAAGGAAATTGACTCCAATAATAGGGAAGGCTTTGGGAGGTGGAAAAAAGGAACGGATTCCCTCATTGTCTGGATATCCAATGCTTTGACAAAACTTCTTCCAGACAGTTCCCTGTGGGAACCGGCGGGACAACTTGAAATAACTCAAATGAACAGTCAGAATTTCAAGTAAAGCATCATCCTTTGTCTTAAGATCAAAGTGGGGTCATAAGTCAAAAGAATTGTGAGAAAATTACACCAGATGTCACCGTAAAACTCTCCTCCTGACAGCAGCCTAAGAGTGGCCGCCTTAAGCACCGCACTTCGGTGTGCTGGACCTGCACTCGGCTGCCAGAACCATCAGTCTCCACAGGGGAGAGTCAGTACACAGGTGATCAGAACTACATCCTGACAGGATACTCAGACTTGTACCCAGTGGGCAAACTAAACAAAAAAAATAACCTTTACACTTGTTGGCATTAACCGGTGATGAAAAAAAACAGGATGCCTGGCTCAGGAGCGATTGGAAAAATATGTTTGGGGCAAGATAATGCACAGAGGCACTGATTCTTAAGAGTGTTATTGTGTATTATGTATCAGGTATACCCAGTCTCATTAACCTGAAAAGCTCATTTATAATAATAAGAACCGCAGCAGCAGCAACAATAACAACATTAAAGCATTACAGTAAGATAGATGGATTATTATTACTACTAATTGGACACTGTAACAAAGAACTTCTGCATTCTGTATTCCCTTTTCACAGATGATGCAAAAAAGTAAAAAGACAAGACAATGACATTAATCAAAGCATATTTTGAAAACCGCATATTCAAATTATTAGAGTCATTAACCTATTTTTGTTTTTTTAATAAAAATTGATAGTGTTGAAAAATGATTGAGGAGTAGAAACCAGTAAGCGGTAAAAACTACTTTATATAGTATGGGATTAAACTCATTAATTTTTTTTGTAATTAGTGTACAATCAGTTTTGTCCTCAGGAGAGCTGAAGTGTCATTTGTGTTGCATACATCTCCAGGTTTTGGTTTATCTTTGAATGACGTCAATTAGTTTACTCTCTGGACCTTGAGAAATATTGTGGTGGAACCTGTAAAATGAGGTGGATGCACGGGACCGGCGAGCTGGTTCTGCTGGGGGTGAGGTCCACTAGCATGGCCCACGCATTTGCTGCAGCGCTGCTCATTGAGACCAGCTGCAATTTTAATGTGACATCCACTCTACCTTTCACTCAAAATAGGTGACGTAAAATATTGCCTATAAATATTGCCTATAAATTTGCCTATAAATTACTTGAAATAAATTCTTGCCTCTACCAACAGTAATTCAAATGCATGAACGGATTATCACAATGCATTGAGAACAAAGGAAAATATACATTTTCTGCTATCTTCTACTTGGAAAAGAGTGAAAAGACAAAGCACAAGCATTGACTGATGCAAAAAAGAGTGTTTCAGTCTAACCCAATTAAATTATAGAACTCTACTAAATCAGGATCCCATCTCCTGTTTGATATTTTCTTTGTTTATTTTATTCAGTTTACAACGGGGCATTAGGTCCATGCACCTTGCTTTTTGGCAGATGTTTTGACTGCTGTAGGCATTTTATTGTGTACATGTATTTCTGAGCATAGTGAGCCAAAGTGCTGTTGACGGACAAACACCTCCAGATGTTTCTTGCAGGAAAAGTGCACAATGGACTCAGGGAGGAAACTAAAAGGGCAATAAAGATTGGAACCGGGCCATGGTGAGAAAAGAAAACAGCCCAACAATCTTATTTCTCCATGGTCTGTTGGAAGGGTGCAGGGTAAGATGAAGTATAATGTTTTCCTGCACTGTCCAAGTTTTGGTATAACCAAATCTAGCATCTTAACATGCTTAGGACCAAATCAACCTTCTGTCAGACTGCAGTTTTTGGTGAAGAATTCTTGGAAACAGAGCCCTAATTCAGCACACACAACTCCAGACACAAAAGAGTGTCTGTGTCATTCACAGGTACAAGTGGCTGAAAGAGAGTGAGGGTCACTGAGGGAGTAGATTGTGATGTTCACAGCAGGCCAGTGAGCAAGATGGAGTTATTTTTGGCCTATATTTCCTGCAGGTGATGGAAATGAAACAATCTTCAGTGAAACAATCCCTCCCGGAAAAAAAAAAAATGCAGAAAGGCAGGCGGCGAGAAGAATGATGACAGAGTTTGAGCTACGTCATTTAAGAAAGTAAACCTGATACAGAGCTTAAGGGTTTGAAATCTAGTCCAGAAACATCCTTTAAAATTTTAGGGGGACAATACAGCAGGAAGAGGAGGAATTTAAAACTGGATTGATAATTAAACGCTAGCAATATATTGGGTCATTGATAGTGATTGTTGAGTCAAAGAACAAGGAGGGGCAGAGGAAAAAGCCATTCTTAGACATAGAGCCCTCCCTCCCACCTTCAGTTCATCTTATAAATGGACTGAGAGAGAAGGAGTGAAGCAGGAAGCGGACAGACCCAGAGAGAAGGGGAATCAAAAGACAAACTTAACACAGCAAGGGTAGAGCAATTCTTTTTTATTAAAGGGTAAGTTCACGATTCCACCATTATACTATTTATGCTAAATGTTATATATCTTCTGATATCATTTAATTTTTATTATGTTTATTTGCATGGATGAGTATGTATACCGTCGTTCAGTCAATCATTAATTATTAACTATTTAGTAATCATTTACTATTAAATTTAATTATACTGGAACTTCATATTGCATCAATATTTTTATTAGCAGGCTGACAGGTCTGATAACCGCAGCCTCTACTAACAAACCAATTAGCTGCCGAGCTGTGTGCTGGCTCTCCCCTCTTTTGTCCCTCCCCTGTGTCGCCCCGTGAGCTGAGTGCTGGCTCTCCCCTCTTCTGTCCCTCCCCTGTGTCACCCCGTGAGCTGTGTGCTGGCTCTCCCCTCTTCTGTCCCTCCCCTGTGTCGCCCTGTGAGCTGTGTGCTGGCTCTCACCTGTGCTGTCTCGTTAGTCGGCTCTCCCCCTGCTGCCCCTCCCCTGTGTCGCTCCATGAGGTGTGTGCCACCCCTCACCTGTGCCATCTCGTGAGCTGGCTCTCCCCTCTTCTGTCCCTCCCCTGTGCCGCCCCGTGAGCTGCCCCTCACCTGTGCCATCCTGTGAGCTGTGTGCTGCCCCTCACCTGTGCCGCCTCCTCAGTATGCACACCACAGGCGCGGCCCTGCTCTTCCTGCTGAGCCTCAGGTTACCACTCCTGACAGCCTCACCTCTCAGCCCCGCCCCTCGCAGGTACGCTAAGTCGAATGAGTGTGTGTACGTGAATAATGCACACACACTCACTCACACACTCGTTCACACACTCACACACACACACAGATACGTAGACTCACAAACCCCCCCCCCCCCCCACACACAGACACACAGACACACTCACTCATACATACACAGACATACAGATCACAGATAGACTCAGACACACACACTCATACATACACACTCACACAAAGAGGCCTGTACTCATATCTTTGTGGGGACTGCCCATTAATTTATATGGTGAAAACCTTAATCCCAACAATGACAACCTTAACCCCAACCCAGCCCTAAGCTTAACCATAAGCAACCAATCAAAATTCAAGTCTTTTGGCATTTTTAGTTTTTTGATTACACTCACAGATTTTAATTAAATTGAATTTACCCTTGTGAGGACTGAAAAAATGGTCCCCACAACGTCAATATAACAAGTTTTTATCACATTGTGGAGACATTTGGTACCCACAATGTAATGTATACCTGGACTACACACACTCACACACACACAGATACTCTCACACACACACTCACTCACACACACACACCCTTACTCACACACTCATACACACACAAATACACTTACTCACACAAACACACACACTCAGAACAATATGAACTTCTAGACAAAGATTTAAATATAAAAATATATAACAATAATATTCAAAAATAATGATACTCTGTCTTAGTTTTGTATCCAGCAACGCACCACAGACATTCTTGCCTTTCCTGGAGATATTAACCATCAAGAGGGAAGAGAGAATTCTGAAAAGAGCCATCCAGCAAGTGGGCCTGCAGGACCCTGTACAACAAACCAACAGGTGCTTCATACAGACTTACACAAGACAAAGTCAGTACTTACTGACCTTGAATTATGCTTGCAGGGTTCATTCCAGGGTTGTGATAGGCCTATCTGGGCAGTACATATGAATTACTGAATGCTTTTGTTACTTCCATGAATTCTTGGTAAACAATGTATAGTGCTTTGGGTTTTATCCTGAGCTCTTGTCCTGTTCCGCTCTCGATCTATTC
Organism: Mormyrops boulengeri; assembly: GCA_026781065.1. Classification (NCBI taxonomy): domain Eukaryota; kingdom Metazoa; phylum Chordata; class Actinopteri; order Osteoglossiformes; family Mormyridae; genus Mormyrops; species Mormyrops boulengeri. Next base: position 33,804,967 of record JAODLD010000101.1, on the reverse strand, counting down.
TGTGTCTCAGCGCTGAGTCCAGGACCCGTCTGAGACGGGCTTTCCAGAGGGGCTGTCACCTTGGAACCTGCCAGGTCCACATCCTGGCCAACACGCTGTATCGGATGGGCAAAACAAGCGGCAAGGACGAGTCCCGCAAGGCCAACGACCCCCAGGGCTACGGGAGATAGGTGGCAAAGTAGATGTTCCACAGATCTGTGTGAGTTGCTATAGAGACGGAGAGGAAGAAGACGGAAGCAAGGAAGGCAGGAGAAGGATGGCGGACTGCATGTGCAAAAACCCCAAAAGGAGAGATACAGACAGCGTCATTCACCTATAAACTGTACAGCTGACCGGTCTCACCTGTACATTACAACTGATGAATATATATAACCTATAAGTTTAATTAGTATAAATATTAAAACTGTGGACCTTTCTGTGTGGAAAATTTGAGATCAAATACACTACACTACTATAGGTTATTAATTTGTATATAGAGATTATGTTAACAAACAATGTTTATAGAAGTTAAATTTATTTAAAATAAAATATACTCATTTGTCTTTCTCAACGTCATTCTTAAAAATATGTCCTGCTGTCATGGTTTTGTATCTGGTCTACTTGATAGTGAAAATGTCATCTTTTTCGTCCCTGTTTGATTCCCTCTTAGTTCCTACCTGCCCGCCTTAAACCACACCCTCACATGCGCTTTCAAATACTGTACACCCATAGTTGCCCTTCGCACAAGGCCACTAACAGATTTTGGCAGTATTTACTACAGAAGAACGGTTAACTGAGTGTTTAGTAGTTTCACCGAGAAGGACACATTCACACTTAACAACACTGGCCTGCATACAGTACGAGGAAATATGAGACAGTCGAAGAAAGACGAGGGCGGAGGGAAGCGTGTATCGACAGGGACGGATAAAGATCAGGTATCGTACCGAAGGCGCTACTTCTGGACTTTCTTTTACCTTGATTCTTTGAACTGTCTTATGTTCTTAAAAGAAAAACTGAAAACATATGGAAAACGTCGTGATTATTTGAATAGTTATATGCAGGAATGGTTTAAATGGCGTTTAAGTGTCTAAGTATGTGACTCGATCTGCCGCTTCCCCTCAGAAGTACAGTAGGGCGAACAAATACAAGTACGGAAACTTCCATATCCGGATTTTTAAGCGCAATATTTTTCCTTTATTATTTGTCGCCGATGAATTTCTTGGTATTCTGCTAGGTGTTTACTAACGCTTGTTATTATTTTGCTTCATTTTAAGTTGGAATGACAACGAGTTTTGCATAAGATAAATTCTTTTATCTTTAAATGTAAGTTTATGCCATTCCTTTCCTGGTTGAGCTCCAAAGTGACAATTTCAGTGTGAATCCAGTCAATATTTTAAAACAGTATCAAATTCAGCCGCTTTTGCGTTCATCTTTTCGATAATATAAGGCAGGGGGGTGTGCTTAAGATCAGGGGGAAACAATCTGTATGGACACGGATAGTATGGCGCCTCAGGCCAGTAAGGGTGCAGCATAGTTTGGGGGTTGAGGTGAACAGAAGCTTAAGGGAAAATCAGGAGAAAAGTCGTACCTGGCTTTGTTTTCTATGAAGAAAACTCATTTTGTTCTTGCCCTTCAGCGTAAAATGAATTTGATATTGCTGCAATTTCTTCGCTTGTTCTGTTCGCCCAGCTACTATACTCTGAAAGGCAATTCTGAGAGTTACCACCCCTCTCCATCCATTTCTCAGCAAAAAAAGCCTATAATTTTTTCCATTTATCTCTACCTGGACTTTTTTCTGCTTCAGTGAAATAGCAGCAAAGTCCCTTAGCCAGCAACTATCACAATTAGGGATCCGTGTTCCTAATGCTAATTCTTTCCATTGTCCATCCATCCAACTCAATACTGAATCTAACATGTGAATCCAGTACCAATCGAGGGGCATTATGGAAAAGGTACAGACATGCACACTCCGATCCATAAAAAAAACCTATAAATAGCATATATTAAAGATGTGCATTTTATGGAGCTATGAGTTTGTAACAGCTATGTTATGGCACAGAAACACTTCTTCACTTCCACCACTGGTATTTAATTGCTCAGTCTCTAACTTCTGTTAGAAATTAACTGTAATCATTTTGTTCAATGACCTCAAATTCTTCAGCTTCTAGAAATGTGTGAGTTCTTTTTCTCACTGTCAAATTTCACTTTTTTATCCAAGGAGATGCCAGCAGAGTGTGTGTGTGTATGTGCCCTGCGATGGACTGACATGCCATCCAGAGTGTGTATGTGCCCTGCGATGGACTGACATCCCATCCGGAGTGTGTCTGTGCCCTGCGATGGACTGACATGCCATCCAGAGTGTGTATGTGCCCTGCGATGGACTGATATGCCATCCAGAGCGTGTATGTGCCCTGCGATGGACTGATATGCCATCCAGAGCGTGTATGTGCCCTGCGATGGACTGACATGCCATCCAGAGTGTACCCCAGCCTAGACCCCCCCCATTGACCACGGACAGCAGTTAAATGATGGATGTTGTATATTGTGTTTGCAGTACCGTGCCAGCAATTGACAGTTTTTCCATTTCAGAGCTGGATTCCAAAAATCATCAAGAAGAGAGTGTGTACGACCTTTGTAGAAGATTCATTTAGGTACAGTATTTGTGGCTGCCGTTCATTGTTAATCCAGCGTATGTACTGTGATGATAGATGTTAAGGAATCATTGACTTCCTTCTCTTTGGAGACTTCTTTCTCTTTGACCTTTGACCTCTGTGGGTGGGCCTGCCTGATATGTTAATTAATATTATCATTAAAAGGGGTGTGTTCTGGGCAGTGTTGTTTCTTTGTACAAGGTGAAAACAATGAAAATGTAAGAACACGTGAATATTTGTTTTTATATGGTGTTTAAAGAACAGTGTGTTACTGTAATATCAGTGGTGACTACATATGTATATATTTTTATCCCAGTTTAAGAACTTCCGGAAGTAGATGTTTACTTATGTTGTATAAACGCTCCATTCTATACCTCAAGCTGAAGTTGTTAATGGCCTCATATGACTACCTACTCATATTGGTATACTCACTGAGAATATTTACTGGGATCTGATTGGGTACATCTGCAACATGGAGAATGGAGGTTTTAAGCTTCATTTTTACAGTTAAATAACACGAAACAAGGCATTTGATTTCACTTTTATTTTAAAATTAAATATTCAGTAATGCTATGCATTTCCATTAACTTATTTTCAAGTTCTTACAGTGCAAACCAGCATTTAAGCTTCAATGAAATAATGATGTAAGATATTGCAGAGGTGCTTACAGCTCTGCTACTCTCTAGTGTTTCTGTGTTGAAAATATGATAAATGACAATGTTTTGAATGTTTTGTTTTTTTTGCCTCTCTTTTTCTCTAAGAAAGAGATTAAAAGACTATTTGAAAACATAAGAGACATAAGATTATTTACGTCATAGTTTACTATCAAATTTATTTTGAACTAAACTGACTTTGCCAAAAAAGTGTGTTCTTTGTCATCCTATCTGGGGTGGTAACAATAAAAGTTGATCACAGGGATGGGGAGGGCTGGACACCAGAGTTATTTGTTTTAGGTATTGAAGTAAGGGGCCAAAGCTGGAACAATGGCACACAAATAAGCAACATGGAGTGCTGGAAATGAAGGTGTC
>JAODLD010000101.1:33788381-33798501 GCA_026781065.1 Mormyrops boulengeri | reverse complement strand
TCAACATATACACCGAGGTCTTTCTCGTAATCAGCTACCTTTATTTCCGTGGAACCCATAAAATATCTGTACTTTATGTTTCTACTCCCTGCATGGATTACCTTACATTTATCTATGCTAAAATCTATGTATACAAATAGGATATCCTGAAAAATAGAACATTATGAAAATATTTGAAGATGACAACAATAAAAATCATCATAATAGTAATAGATCAGCAGATGGTATAGTATATGCAATAAAAACAAAAGGTAGCACCAGACTTTTACTAACACAAAGAAGGGATGGTTTCTGTCATGTTATGGTTGGGGGGGAGAGAGTGGCATTTTGGGAAGAGATGAAAAGTCTTTAAAAAAGAGCAAACTAACTGTACATAAAAAAACACAGAAAATGAACAAACACATCGGAGCTGCTGTAGGCAGCTGCCGATGGCAGCAGCGAAGTCTCCATGTGCAATGTGAACCTGCTGCTTCAGCATGGCTGCTACTCACGCACTCACTCAGTGCTCTCAACGAAGCTGCCCCCCCTTCAGAAACAAACGTGCGTGTACAGTCATGTGAGAAAGAAGGTACACCCTCTTTCAGTTCTAAGGTCTTAGGTCCTGACAAAAAAAAATCATTTGGTCTTTAACAGGTCTTAAAATTAAGTAAATACAACCTCAGATGAACAACAACACGACATATTACACTGTGTCATTGTTTGTTTAATAAAAACGAAGCCAAAATGCGGAAGTGTGTGAAAACCTGCAACCTTACTACTTCCACAGGAATTTAGAGGGTAAGTAGCAGCTAGGTGCTGCTAATCAGTTGCACTTGATTAACTGGCCACCTCAATAAAAGCAGACGTTTTGCTGGTTTATTGGTTTGGAACGTTCAGGTGTGTGTTAAAAAAATGCCAAGGAGGAAAGACATCAGCAATGATCTTAGGGAAGCAATTGCTGCTGTCCATCAATCTGGGAAGGGTTATAAGGCTATTTTCAAACAATTTGAAGTCCGTCATTCTACAGAGAAAGATTATTTACAAGTGGAAAGCATTCAAGACATTTGCCAATCTTCTCAGCAGTGGATGTCCCAGCAAATTCATCCCAAGGTCAGACACCATGCAATGCTCAGAGAAATTGCAGAAAACCCAAGAACTCTACAGTCCTCAGCTAGCATGTTAAATGTTAATGTTCATAACAGTACAATTAGAAAAAGACTGACCAAGTATGGCTTATTTGGAAGGGTTTCCAGGAGAAAGCCTCTTCTCTCTCAAAAGAACAAGGCAGCACAGATTACCTTTTCAAAGTTGCATCTGAACAAACCACAAGAACAATGTCCTTTGGAGAGACAAGACCAAAGTAGAGATGTTTGACCATAATGCACAGCACTGCATTTGGTGAAAACCAATCACAATGTATCGGCACAAACATACCAACTGTCAAGCCTGATGATGGAGGGGTGATAATTTGGGCTTGTTTTGCAGCCACAGGACCTGGGCACTTGCAGTCATTGAGTTGATCATGAACTCCTCTGTATAGCAAAGTATTGTACAGTCAAATGTGAGGCCATCTGTCTGACAGCTAAAGCTTGTCCAGAATTGGATCCAGTGATCCCAGGCACAACAGCAAGTCTAGAACAGAATGGCTGAAAAAGAATAGAATCAAGGTGTTGCAATGGCCCAGTCAAACAAAGTCCAGACCTCAACGCGATTGAAATGCTTTGGCAGGACCGTAACAGAGCTGTGTATAAACGAATGCCCGCAAACCTTAATGAACTGAAGCAATGTAAAGAACAGTGGGCCAAAATTCCTCCCCAACAATGTGAGAGACTGATGCAGTAATCATTTTCTGTATAACTTTAAGTTATTGTTGCTAAAGGTGGTTCTACAAGCGATGGGATCATGAGGTGTACTTAATTTTTCACCACGGCTTCTCCATTTTGGCTTAATTTTCGCTAAATAATGACATGGTGGAATCTGTTGTGTGTTGTTTCACACCTGAGGTTTAAATCATTTTAAAACCTGGTAAGGACTGATAATCTTTATTATTATTTTTTAATGTCCTGATCTGTAAAACCATAGAACTGAAAGTGAGTGTACTTTTTGGCACATGATTGTCCATGCATATTCACAGAACACATTGTCATAGAACCTTTGAAAATTAAAAGCAAATTATTTTCCTTTGTTCTAGTGTGGACTTGAGGTACAGGTTTGACTGAGGCAGGGCCTTGTTTTTTTACAGGGAAGTGTATAAAACTTCACCCTTCTTTTAGTGGCAGATCGTTCTCATCTGAGTGTGAACCGCTAACCCTGAGTGTGTGATGACCTGTTCATACAGGTGTGTCGGTCATCGCATGCAGCCATAGTCATACATCCCTGCACAGCTACGGTGTGGCCTTAGCCTGAGAGTCGCCAGACTGCTAAAGCCTCGCCTCCGTCCACGTCTTTCCCTCCCAGTTCCTGCGCTTGTCCTGCGATACGCCCCCGAGCATCGTGTACACCCTGATGACCGCCCACTGGGGTTTGCCAGTGCCCAATCTGGTCTTGTCCTTGGTGGGCGGAGAGGGCCGGGTGAAGGTGAAGAGCTGGATCCGAGAGGTGCTCAGGCGGGGGCTGGTGAGGGTTGCACAGAGCACAGGTGACTCCATAACCTTCATCTTGCCTGTTTCTGTGCCTTCTGAGGCTCTGTGTGTGTCTGAACACTGATATGGCCCACGTGACAAGCGCTTTGTGTGTTCCAGCGTGTCGAGCTGTTGTTGAGCTGTCTTCTCAGCTTGGCAGATTGAGCCACACCAACAGGAAGTGATTTTAGCAGCATCGCTCACGTAAACAATCCCCTCCTGCGAGTGATGAGAAGGCTTTCGCGCGGTGGCAGGGCTCCAGCGTCGCTCCTGGGGGCCGTGGCTAAATTAGCTCGCAGTGGGGGTCTCTGCTGTGCGCCCAGCTTGGCAGGGCCAGGGAGACTTCGAGTGCCACTATTCCTGGCTGTTAAGATGCTGGCCTCCCTTATCTCGCTCCAGGCTGTAACAGGTTCCTTTGAACAAAGGAAATCAGCCACTTCTTAAGCCCCGAATTATTGAACTATCTGGAAATCTGGTCAAATTCTTTGTTTCCGTCTTAAATAAATAGGCATTCTGTCTATTTCTGTTGGTTTTTGAAGACTATTAAAGAACTGTCATTTTATCCCTCACTGTTGTTCTCAGGGGCATGGATAATCACGGGGGGACTACAAGAGGGGCTGACAAGGTGCGTTGGGGAGGCGGTGAGGGACCACAGAGCGGCTGCCCCCTCTCTCTCTCATGGCAAGGTCATTGCCCTGGGCATAGCACCCTGGGGCCTCGTGCTGAACCGGCAGCAGCTGGTGAACCCAAAGGTAGTGGAGCTGTCTAGCGCCAGGTCTCTCAAACGGCATGCTCGTTGCACATGAACTCGTCGGCTGAGAGGCTTCCCTCTCATCTCCCCTGCTGTCTCTCAGGGCAGCTTCCCAGCCAGATACTACGTGCAGAACACGTCACACGACTCTCACAGCCTGGACCACAACTATGAGGCCTTCCTCCTAGTGGACGACGGAAGTGTGGGCCGCAGGGGGGGTGAGACCAGCTTCAGGGTTTCTTTGGAGAACCACATCTCTCATCAGAGGACAGGAATTTTGGGTGAGAGACTTCAGGGAAAAGGGAAAATTTAGGTCACATAATCTACTATTAGGTAACATTTAAGTAGCAATTATGCAACACTAAATTTGCTTCCTGTGGTTTGTGTTTATGTTTATGCTGTTTCCCCGATATGTGATTATGAATTCCTTCGCTCACACTGTTAGATTTGCATGGCAGCAATGACTCTTAGAGTTGCACAGTGCCACCTTGTGTTTAAAGTTAAATATTGCACAACTAACTACTTATGCAATCAGCTCTGTAGTTGCACTGATTTTTCTCCTTTATTTTTGAGTTTTATTTTAATATTAATGTGTTTTGTAATTACAGTAATGATGTTAATGATGTTCCTTAGTATGAAATGTGATGTATTGATATTTACATTGTGATAAATGTGAAGCAACACAGAAATACAGTATACTTTTTTCAAATGTTTGATCAGTCTTTATACATTTCAAAAAAAATCTAATCCAGTTTAGATATTAAACAACAATTTGTCCAATTATCTGGTAAATATGCAAGAAAAAGTATTTGACTAATAAAAGTGTATCTATATATGATTCTCCCCAAACGAGCTTGATGGGCCGAATGGCCTCCTCTCGTTTGTAAATTTCTTATGTTCTTATGTAAAACATTTTTGAATAAATGTTATCCGAGTCAATAAGTAGAATATAAATATAGTTTGCTCTGCAGCTAAGTAAATAAAATAACAGTTCTCTCTTACACCAGATTGTCGCTGTTGTCGCTGCTGAGCCCCTTGGGAGTGCTCTGGGTCTCATTTCTTAGCTATTTTAAGATGAAGTGAAATTTTGCTGTGAAACTTACTCTCTGCTCTTCTGCCAGGGAGTGGAAGCATTGAGATCCCAGTCCTGTGTATGCTGGTTGGAGGGGATTCAGCCATGCTGGAGGTGAGGTTTGCCAGACTGAAATGGGTGCTTGAACCCTAGTGGATGCCAAACAGTAACCCCATCTTTCTCAGCGAGTAGACCTGTCCCTCCGGAAATCTGGGCCCTGGTTGGTCCTTGCAGGATCCGGCGGCGTGGCCGATCTTATCTGCGAGATGCTCGGGAAACTGGCTCCGGCGGTCAGTGAAGTGCAGGCGGCGCCAGCCAGCCCCGAGCTCAGGGATCAGGTTGGAGATCTAGTGAAGAAGCACTTTCCCTCAGACGAAGAGAGCAACATGGAGAAGCTGACTGAAAGGGTTTGTTTGCTTTCTCTGTGAAACAAAATGCTAGAGTGATAACATGACCTGGCTGCTTTGTCATGCTCCTGAAGTTCAGATGTGGTTGTATTTGCTGCTTTTTATGTTATTACACCTGGTTTATCATTCAGCCTTGAAGTGAAGGGTGAGAACTCCGTGTTCTGTTACTCCCCTTCCAACCCTCTGTTCCCCCAGGCTCTCAGTATATATCAGAACAGGGAGCTGATCACCGTGTACCATGGGGAGCAGGACGGGCCGGACGACTTTGATACAGTGCTGCTCAGAATCCTTGTCAGAGGTATCCGAGCAGGGCCCTTCTTCAAAGAGAAGCCCTGGACTTCGGGCTATCTGCTGGCCCTCTCTGCCAACCTGGACTTCTTCAGGATTTTTTCTGAAAATCTGCCGGCTTGCCAGCAAAAGGGCCGTGTGACAGGTTTATCGTTCCTGTTCCCTCTAGCTCGCAAGAACAGAGGCTCCCACGGTGCCAGCCCACATACGGAGGAGCTGAAGCTGGCTGTGGCCTGGAACAGAGTGGACATTGCCAAGAGTGAGCTCTTCAACGGAGATATACAGTGGAAGGTGATGTTTATACACGAAGCACACAAAGAGAAAGTGCTCTGTATCTGAGAAGAGATTATAATACTGAATAGGTCTAATTAGATAAATCTGTCTATGTATCCTATATTTAAAGGTAATGTTAGTATACAGGCAGCTCTTAGGTAAATCTGACTTAAGTAAATCCGGATTTACGCAAAAAAGAATCCCGGATACATAGAGTTTATCGAAGTGCTAATGCAAAAAGGCGACATACGCCTGTAAGTTTACACTCTAGCTTTTCCTTTATTTGTTTTCTGTAGTACCTGTTACTACCATATTTTTGGCTTGCGTGTTTTTTTGCCATAAAGGTCTCTTGAATGGTGTGGGAAGGTAAATCTGACTTGCATAAGGATTTGTGGAATGGATTACTTGCATCAGTAGTGAGCTGCCTGTTTATGACAAAAGTCAAGTCAAGACCCTTATTTATTCTTAAAAACAATAAAAATGATTTAATGATAAAAGTGATTTACAATAAAATTATGAATAAACTCAAAATAACAGAAAAGCATAAAACAAAAAAATAACACTGGCAAAAAGAAAAAACACAAAACGTACAAGATATATAAAACCGTAAAACCATTCTAATAAACACCAAACGTTTCTTAAAACACTCTAAACTGGAGAAAGAACAAAAGAATATGAGGTTCTCATAAAGTATCTATAATTTTCTACAGCACTTTGGGACTTTATCTCATGTCATTTTTGTCAGCACTAGCTTTCTACTTTTAGCGTCGGAATCCATTGTCAGTGCTAGTGTTATGCTGTCAGTCTCTCAAAGTGCGTATTTAGATTTAATGTTCTCTGTGATAACCTTCATGTTGTTAGTATGAAGACCTGGAAGATTCCATGACAGATGCCCTGGTGAATGATAAGCCACAGTTTGTACGGCTCTTCATGGAGAACGGCCTGAACATCTTGGAGTACCTGACGTACGGCCGCTTGGAGGCCCTGTACCATTCCGTACCAGACAGCTCGGTGCTTTATGTGCAGCTGCAGCGCCGTCTGAGTGAGCGTCAGTGTGCTGGCGGCTTTGTGCCCTACTCCACCAAGCCCCCCGCCACGGGTACGGAGAACCCCCAGTCTGGACCTCGCTCCAGTTTGTACGAGGTCAGAATCTGGTTAGATGGAGGAGATACACAGGAATGCCAAACTCTGCTGATGTCGATAGGCAATTCATGCCCATAATTAGCTGTAGTAGTTTGAGGAGATGCATCTTCTGAGGAGTTACTATGAAGGAGAGGAGAAGGTGTGGGTCAGAGTCGAGAGGGCAGGGGAGAATGTAGGAATAGATGGGTGGAGAATACAGGAATAGAAGTGAGGAGAATGTTGGAATAGATGGGTGGACGATGCGGGAATAGAAGTGAGGAGAATGCTGGAATAGATGGGTGGACAATGCGAGAATAGATTGGTGGAGAATGCAGGAATTGAGGTGGGGAGAATGCGGGAGTAGATGGGTTCAGAATGTGAGAATAGAAGTGGGGAGAATGCGGCAATAGAAGTGGGGAGAATGCGGGAATAGAAGGATGGAGAATGTGGGAATAGAAGGATGGAGAATGCGGAAATATATGGGTAGAGAATGTGAGAATAGTTGAGTGGAGAATGTGGGAATAGATGTGGGGAAAATGCGGGAATTGAAGGGTGGAGAATGTAACATTGGCCATGATCTGTTGTCATAGAAACCTGAGAGAAGGGAAACATAATGGATGTATTTGATAAAAGCATGAAAACATCTTATGGAGCGAGATTGTAGTTAATGTGATGCTATACAATGAGATGTATTGAGTATGTAATGTGTTTTGTTGTGATAGTTGAGTAATAAATCCCCTCTTAGGTGTCTCGGGTCTTATGGGACATATTAGGGGACGTGTGTCAGCCATTTTACTATCAACCTTTGGAACTCGAGCAAAACACCAGCTCAAGAAGGGCTGTCAAGGTAGAACAACCGGGAACCTAATCCAACCCTCTCTCACCCTCTCACTGTCTCTTGATCTCTTTCTTTGTCCATCTTGCTGTTATTTTATTTGTGCTTTAATTATTCTCAGTTGCATAATACAAGTGATACAGTTTTTTTATTTTTATTTAGAGATGCCTTTTCATTCTGCTCATCAATATTTAATCCTTAAATTGTGCTTTTTATGCTTGAATTACCCTGAAAACAGTTGCCTCTCTGGGGCACACCTCTGAATAATGACAATTAAAATCTTTGTGCTTTAAGGAGTTAAGTCAAAAGTTAATATAAAATATTGCCGCTTTGTTTTTATTGTGGTTCTAAGACATACAGGCTTTGATTGACTGACCTGTGCTATTATCTTGCATGCATTGTAATGGAATATTTTGGTTGGTGTCTGTCAGAGCGTAATCAGACTGTTGCAGGGCACATGTGCCTACCGGGAACAGCGCTGCCAGTCTCCCTGGCTTGCTCTCTTCATGTGGGCTGTCCTGCAGAACCGCGGAGAAATGGCTTCCTTTTTCTGGGAGATGGTAACTCTGCTCGCATGACATACGGGCTGCGCGGCGCGTCTACAATATGATGGATGATCATTAATCAGAATCTAAATATGGATGTGCAGTAACATCGTGTGGTGACAGTGTTTGTTTTCTGAAAAAGCACAGGTGCAGGATTTTATCTCTTCTGCAAAAATGTTAGATCCCTTTCCATTAGATACTGGTGCAGAAATATGAAGAAATTAATATTCCACATAGTAGCTTGCTTTTTTATTAGTGACACCAACATGGTTGAAACATTAAGCACACAGTCATTGGTAGCATTGATATCGGAGTTCAGATCATCTTCATTATTGAAGCTGCCTCCTCTGGTTCCTCATCTGGGCTCCTTGTTTTCCTCAGGCAGAAGAATCAGTGCTCACTGCCCTGAGTGGGTGTAAGATCCTGAGGGAGCTCTCCAAGCTGGAGGACGAGACAGAGGCTCAGCTCTCCATGGAGAAGCTGGCACAGAGGTTTGAGAACCTGGCACATGGTGAGTGGATGGGAAATTGCAATGTGTCTGTTGCACTGGTACAAACAGTATTTGTATGCATCATATACAGTGTACTTAAAGGTATTTCCAGTAACTAAGGTTTCATGGAGCTCACACCTCCAGGGTTATGGGTTCACATCTTACCTCTCCTTTGTGAGTGTGTGTGTGTGTGCGCGCATATGCGGCCGCTTTCTGTCTTGTGGTGAACTGGCATCCCAACCAGGGTGTACTCCAGCCTGTTGACCTTTGATTTCTGGCATAGGCTCCAGACCCCCAGACCCTGTCCAGGATAGTGATATATCATGTGAATGAAAATTAATAAAATGCAACTGTTCAGAAGTACAAAACTATGGTTTAATTAGAAATATACAATACTGGAGTGAGAGAGATATATATTTCAGTTAAATGAGATTTACTCCCCATAAAATTCAAGAAAAATATACCAGTAATATGTAAAGATATTTTCAGTGTATGTTGCCTTTGTGAGTTAGCACTCCTGTAAACTTCATATGTCTCGCATATTCTTCGCATGAATCTGGATTTATGTGAGTCAGTTTTATGTTGGTTGAGAGCTACATGTACTTTATCTGTTCAAGTTGGAGACTTGTTTAAATTTGAATGATGCAGGGGGTCCATTGTGATCCCTCTCTGCAGACATCTTCAGAAAGTGTTACGAGAGCAGTGAGAGTCGCTCATTCACGCTGCTCATTGCCAAGTCGGCAGCGTGGGGTGGGGCTACCTGCCTGCAGATGGCGACGGCGGCTGACGCCCGCCACTTCTTCAGCCATGATGGCGTGCAGGTGTGAAGTGGAGCACACAATGAGTGTGTGTGTGAGAGAACGCAATCTGTGCTGCTTTTTATCTTTAATTTCTAGAAGGTTCCAATTTATCCCTTTCTTCTTTCTGTAAGGCCCTGCTGTCTAAGATCTGGTGGGGTGATATGGAGAGAAACACTGAGATGTGGAAACTCATCCTCACCTTCTTCATCCCACCTCTGATCTACACTAACTTCATCTCCTTCAAGTAAGCATCTCCCTCTGCTTCTCCTGTAGTTTCACAGTTTGGTTACTCGCAGTTATTTCACAGGCCCAGAGGTGGATTTTAAATCACTTTGCTTTATTTGGATCACCATGCAACCTTTTCACTCTCCCTTTAAACCTTTGCAAATTAAACAAAGAGGTACAGTATTGTGCTTTTATATTTAATGAAAATATTATTGTGTGTGTGTATATATATATGCTTCTTTAAAATTATTTTCAGCCTCTCAGATTACTGTTTATGGAAGCTTTATATGTTCCACTTTATGGTTGTCACACACATGATTTTTGAAGTGTTTATTGCACAGGACTTTATTAAGTGGTTTAACTGTTCGGGGTAATTTTATATTTCTGCAAACATAAAGGGCTGAATTCTCATAGAGTGACACAATGCTACACTTGGCTTGTATTGATTTTGGGGATGGCAGTGCAACCAGTGCCCCCCCTGGCCAAATTGGGGCCCTAAGCAGAATTGTATTTTGAGGTCCCCCCTCCCCCTCCTTAAAAAAAAAAAAATTAGTAAAAAAAAAAATAAATCCACTAACAATCTTTTCCTTTTTCTGTGCACTCTTTCCTAACAACTTTTATACAATGTTCTTAGTGGTAAATTGATCTTGACAGCTGTTGATTTTAAGTCTAGCTTATAAATTGAAGAACAGTCATAGACTACTAAGCACTT
>JAODLD010000101.1:33748023-33788281 GCA_026781065.1 Mormyrops boulengeri | reverse complement strand
TGCGCATTTGCAGAGAATGCGTCCCCTTGCGGAAAATGGGGCCCCCCATGGATCGTGGGGCCCTACGTACAGCGCGTCTTCTGCGTGTAGGGAGGGGCGGCACTGAGTGCAACTTCTACTCACTGCCTTGTAATTTCTTAGCTGGTATTTCTGTGGCACTCAGACAGTGTAAAATGTAATATTTTAATTCTTCCAGTCCGACATGGACATATAGTTAGTTCCTCGATGCAGGGAAGCTGGACATATCATGAGGGAAAAGTCTGATGTGGCCTCAAAATTTTGATCCAGGAGAGGGTTTTCTGAATCTTAAAGCAGTCTTGGAAGCAATAGTGGCTACAGATACTGAAGAGATAAACAACATAGATAATCTAAAGAAAAGTCTCATAAGAAATCAATAAGATTTTAGACTAAGATACATATGATCAGATGAAGGGACTTTGATCTCAAGGTCATTTTAAAATGACCCAAAATAGTTGTGGCGGAGATGAAGTACAACTTCTCCAGAAACCTTCGAACTGAGCCTGCTATATGGTTTGTAAGTGTGGTTCATGTGTTACAGGGACTGATTCATCTCAGATCTCATTATATATTTTTTTTCTGGAATGTTTGTGTTTTCTGGCCATGACATTATGTTCAGGTCACCCTCTACCCCAAAACCATGGCTTTCTTTTTAGGTATTTTTAGAATAACTGCTGTTTAGATGTATATAGTTCAGGTGCTGTTAGATTCATATATTTGGGTTCTGTTTATAGGACTAATACAGCCAGTGTTCGGTAGTTGGATATCTAGCAAGGTCATTCATCTTGTTGACTTGAAACCAAGTTTACCCTCTTATAACATATTTTACTGTAGTTCCTGTGTATTCATCTGTTGTATTTGTTATCATTCTGGCTGTTACATCCCTTCACGGTGCAGTGTGTAATTCATCCACAGAGGCTGTGTCATGCTTCACCCATTTCCTCCAACTATAATCAGGACCTTCCAATTAGTGTTATTGCTGCATTACATGTAGCTGCAAAAGCGGAGCTCCTAGTCACACGCCTATGGATGTTCTGGTAAATGAAGCTCAGTGTTTAATGCATCTGTCCGGCCCAAACATTTGAAACTTTGTTAATGTCTCCAGTGTGACATTGCTCCTCTTCCTCAGGAGAGATCAAGAGGAGGACTGCAAGGATAAAAACATGCCCCATATATGGGAGACTGATGGCTTAGAAGGAGAGACCATCTTCTCTTTCGCTGACATCAAGCCCACGTAATCTCCCCATTACTACACGTTTTGCATGTTTGAGAACGCCTGCTCAGCAATCTTTAGCTTGCTTTTAATGAACTGTCTCTCCCTGTACCTCTCAGTGAAGAAGAAGCTGAAGAATACAGGGCTCTCAGATCTAAAAGTATGTTAGTCACTTCCTTTCACTTTCTCTTTTAGCCTTATTATGTTTGTGTTGATTACTTGTGTTATCCTCAGTGGTTTTACCATTATAACCCTCCTGTCTCCTGTTCTCCAGGACCCTCAGCAAGGACTTATAAGCACCCCTATGTGGTGTTCAGATGGCGACAGTTCTGGTTCGCCCCGATCACAACTTTCCTTGGCAATGTGCTCATGTACTTCCTTTTCCTCTTCCTGTTTGCCTATGTGTTACTGATTGACTTCAAGCCACCCCCTTCCCAAGGCCCCACCACAACGGAGTTGGTGCTGTACTTCTGGGTCTTTACTCTAGTTTGTGAAGAAATCCGACAGGTATGATGGTACCTGATTGGGTGTGGGGGGGGTTGTGTCGTATTTCTTTGAACCCTCACAGTGATGCAGAGGACAGTGATGTGTGGCGTAGTGTCTAAGTCATTCATAAGAAGCTTTTCAAACTTCGTTCAGGCGTCAAACCGTAGTAACTAGACATTCCTTCCCATTGTCAGAGCTTCTTTATTGCCAGTACCTCTGTGTCGCAGAGGATAAGGCTCTACATTCAGGATGTGTGGAACAAGTGTGACCTCACAGCCATCTCTCTCTTCATCATTGCACTGATCTGCAGGTATCATCTCCAAATCACTAAATATCTATTAAATTAAATATTTCGGCCAACCAATTAAGGACGGTGGTGTTATATGCTGACTTTTGCCTGATCACTGTCTCAGGATGTTTGAGACGTCCTACGAATGTGGTCGGGCGGTTCTGTCCCTCGATTTCTTGGTCTTCACGCTGAGGCTCATCCATATCTTTGAAATCCATAAGCAGATGGGACCCAAGATTATTATTGTAGGCAAGATGGTAAGGAATGGGGGTGTGGAAAAATGAAAAGAATGTCCGTCAGTGCCGCAAATATTGAAGCATCTATTCAGAGTCTCAGACCAAATAAGGAGTTTGGTCTCACCATACATACATGAATAGCTCCAGGAGAGGTAGTCAACCATAGCCATGCCAGATACCAATACTTGGCTTGTAGCTGCACTTTGTTCTGTAAAACTTTTGCAGTGTTACAGATATCTGCAAAGTGACATTTGTGATGTATATCATTTTGTAAGTATTAAAAAATTTCAATAAAAATTATTTTGAACTGCCCATGATTATCACTTTATTAGCACAGTTGACCGCCAGGCATGTAAAGGTTGGGGCCGTGGAGTGCCTGGGCACCTGCCCATTTTGCCCAAATAATTGCAAGTGCCCCGCTTTTGAGGTTCTCTGTGTCTCTTTTCGATAACCATTGATCACATGAAAACTGACAGTCGGCAAAATCTTCCCTGAACCCCCCTGCCTTTTATGCATCTGCCCCTCGAAAAGTTCGCCGGGTAACTCCTCATGACAGTTTTGTTCTTTATTGCTTTGGATGTGTTCAGTGCATTAACTTGAATGCATAGTTATGCTTTCACTCAGCCTATAGTCAATAATAAAGCTGGTATTAGTGATGTAATGGGTCATTAATAATATGCTTCCGCTCTCACCCTTTCTCTCAGATGAAGGATGTCTTCTTCTTCCTTTTCTTCTTGCTGGTGTGGTTAATGGCGTATGGAGTAGCCAATCAGGCGCTGCTGTACTCCTATGACCACCGGCCAGACTGGATCCTGCGTCGCATTTTCTACAGACCATATTTGCATATATTTGGACAAATCCCTTTAGAAGAGCTAGATGGTATTGCATCTTTTACGTGTGTTTATTAGCAAAACCCACTTTGATTCTTCTTTAAAATGGAAAATAGAACTATAAATTATGGATTAATATTATTGTTATTATTCACAGTGCCCTATCTTGTCACATGAGCTTTATAAGACTGGAGTTTTTATTTATGCAATTGTATACCTATAGTGTATAAATGTAAACAAAAATGTAGAAGATTGTCATCCACCTGATAGTAATTGTTTTAAAGGTATTTTTCTCCATTGTCAGCTGCAAAGATGGGAACGATGAACTGTACAAACAACGTGACCCTCATCCATGCTGGGTTTGAGCCCTGCATGGACACCTATGCCAACTGGCTGGTTATTGTGCTGCTAGTGGTATACCTGCTGGTCACCAACATCCTCCTGATCAACCTGCTGATCGCCATGTTCAGGTACGGCGCTGGTCCTGTGCTAGCAGGTCACTTGGTTTGGCACTTTTGGTACATCCCAGGTCACATCTCTTCTATCTTTATTCATGTGCTCATTTCTGGGTAAAGATTGGTGAACTGCATTTTACTAATGGAAGAAAATAACCCTGTGTGATGTTTACTGCCATCAGCGCTTTGGAATTAGATTAGACCAAACTACAAACAAGATAAATACCCCACTAACTGGGACATTTTGAAAAGGGGTACCTCCACAAAGTAACTGGGACATTTTGAAAAGGGGTACCTCCACAAAGTAACTGGGACATTTTGAAAAGGGGTACCTCCACAAAGTAACTGGGAATTTTTATGTGTATGCAAAATACAGCAAAGTACAGGGCAAACTTACCTCCTCTACTGAAAAGAAGCAGGAATTATGGTTTGATGGAGAAAAACTCCTTTTTGGGTAAATTGGGGTATGACATCTGGCATTAAAGGTACTTTAATTCTGAGATAATGTTTTAAAAGCAAGAAATGCCTCTATTAAGGAATTACGTATAAATCTTAAAGGGCTCTTAAACAATAATAAGAAAAGCTGAAAAACAGCCTGATGGTAGCATAGTCAAAACTTGATTAAAGTTATGTCAGCGTGAAACTTCAAACTGAGACTTTCCCTCTTCATTGGCTGAGAAAAGACATGCTTAATATTATAAGGGTGAGTTCCTCGTCACAGTTCATAGCATTGAATTACTAGAAGTTTGCCACTTTGGTCAGTACCTCCCACAGTGCTGTAAAGTACACGGTACATGAATAAGGAGCAAATGATAAATTGCTCCTGTCTGCAACAGTTTACTTGAGGGGTCATAAATAATGTAGCAGTACAGTCACACTTAATGAACCAGTAACTAAGTGTTAGTTACATACTGGTCCCATTTTCATTAAATTAATGGGTTAATCTATCATAACAGATCATGTATTTCATGCAGGAACTATATTAGTTCATGAATTGTTCTTTAGTAGTAGTGGAGTAACTAAGTTATTTGTGCCCCCTGCAGTGAAGTGTTTGGGTTTCCTCCTTTCTGCCACCCAAGATCATGCAGTTAGGTGTATGGGTGTCTCTGAATTGCACATTGTTTGAGTGCCCTGCATTGGATAGGCACCTCATTTGGGATGTTTCCCTTGCTCTGCGTTTACGGGGTACTGCAGGTGCAGCTCATGTCGTGTTTATTTCTGCCTCTCCCATCCTGCCTTGATGTCTTTTTCTCTGCTTGTAGTTACACATTCGCCAAGGTTCAGGACAACAGCGACATCTACTGGAAGTTCCAGCGCTACAGGCTGATCGTGGAATACCACTCAAGGCCCCCTCTGGCACCGCCGTTCATCATCTTCTCTCACCTGCACCTCTTCATCAAGAGGAATATCCGCCGGGTTCCCTCAGTCAAAGTCCTGCACTTTGGTGAGAGACAAAGGAAAGCTTAAATGAGTTAGGCTCAGGTTTAAGCCTCTTCATTGGAGCAACAATAGCATCCACGTTAACTAATATAGCAGATTAGTGGTAGCAAGTGGTACCTCCTGGGACAGTGGTGCAGAATAGACAGTGAAAAGAGATGAATGATTTATATAAACAGAATATGAACAGCAGAGAGTTTGTCTGTGGTTTTGAGAGCCTGGCTTGCGTAAGCTAAGGCTTAAGACCTGAGCTGGTCTCCTCGCCTTCCCACGCTCAGCACTGGAGCTGGATGACAAGAAGTTCAACAAGCTGGTGACCTGGGAGTCCATTCAGAAGGAGGGCTTCCTGGTCGCCCAGAACAAGAAACAGAGAGAAAGCGATTCTGAGAGGCTCAAGCGCACCTCCTCCAAGTAATGCTCCTCTTTAATGCTGCTGTTCTGGTCCACCTGCACTCTCACTTGCCCATGTATGGTTCTTGCTGATTATGGGTCATGGATATGAGAGCAAGTCTCTCGGAAAGGCCCTTAACCCCCAGTTACTCCAGAAACTAGCTAACCCTGCTTTTAAATATATGTATATTTTTAATCTGAATAACACAATTGTATGTGACCTCTTGCATTTCCATATTTATTTCATAAATATCTTCATACAGTAATCCTAAGAATTGTACTCTGGTGTGACATGCCAGTATTTCATTCAGAGACAGACAAGCAAGACATACTTTATCATTGTCAATTTTTCTGATTACATAGCGGCAACAATAGTACCTTATTGAATTTCATTAGAATTTCAAAATGTAATTCTTTTATTACTAGCAAAAACTGAACAAGAAACACTTGAAACGCAGCCTTCCCAGCACTGCCCCTTGTCCGGCATCTCGTGTATGACAATATACATTTTGTCTCACAGCTGCACCCTTACTGCTAGTCACACTGACTTCACACTGACTGTCCTTTTTTCTTGTATTATCTGCAGAGAACTTTTCAAAGTCTGAGCAATTGAGAGTTAAACAAGAATTTCTGAACTTGTAAAGATAAAAGTAATACTCCTTTGTTTTAAAGGTTGCGTCTCCTTCTGATGACTCTTCTTTGTATTTACATTACGCATCTCTCTCTCATGAGACTCCCTCTTTCGTCCTGGGATCTGCATCCGGCCTCTCCCTGTGCTTTCCTTCCCGTGTCTTATACCGGGATCTCAAACTGACAAAATCAAATGTAGCAGGAATGTTTTACTTGCTGTATCCTGTCATAATGAAGGAATGCAAATCTCAACAAAGACAAAATACCACTACTCTGAACAATTTACCATTATAAAGGAGGTTTAATTGAACATCTATATTAAATGTCTTATTTATAGCCATTTATTTGGGCCAGTTTCTGATGATTTCTACCCACATGACATTGTTTTCATATTACTCTATCATACTCAGTGGACAGTTTCAGACAAGTGGTTTTGACCTAGGTGTAGGCCTTGAATTCAGTGTAAATGCAATATTTAAATGTAAATTAATTATTAAAGATAAAGAATACCAATGTATAACAATATTTTTTATGTCACACTATTTAATTCACTCCATTTCATAGAATGCTGGAAAATAGCAATACTTTGATAAATATTTCAGCTAAAATGTACCTTCAGACCGTGTGTTTCAGTAATACCTTCTGCACTTCCTAGCTGATAAAGAACCTCTCCTCAGTAATCAGATGCCCAAATTAATGCCAGATTAATATTCAAAGAAAGGGAGATTTAAGTTTTGCAGACAAAATGTAATCCCATCATAATCATTTAACATGGAACAATAAAGACTGTAGTTTTTTATTCTGTTTATAAAGTAATTTGTGCTTATTACTTAATTGCAGTAGTTTATGGATAAGCACTGCCCTGGAGAGTGACTCCAGTGGAGAATAATGGTGTTTCAAATAAATTACTTAAATTCATGAAAAAATCTAATTTAAGGATTATTACTTTTTAACAATTAAGCATATAATAACACAAAGATTTTAATAAAGAGTGCCAAGTTATATGTCACTGTGAACACTGTAAATGAGGCATTATGTCAGCCTGCCTTTCTTTTCTGCAGTTTGGCATTAATGCATCTTGACGTAAATGCTGGCTCGTCTTGTGCACCTGCAGATGCATGATGTTGGTTTGTCGTTTGTATTCGTTGTGTGTAGGGTGGACAGCATGCTGAAGCAGGTGACAGAGATCCGGGATCATGATCGCAGACTAAGGCTGTTGGAAAATGAGGTTTGACTTGGTCTTTTCCATCTGTCTGTCAGAAACAGCAACATGTTTCAGGCCAGGCAATAGAGATCTCAACTTTTTATTCTTTACTTAAAACTGAAATTAACATAGCAGCTGCACTCTGTCTAGGCATTGTGGTAACTATATAATCACGCTCCCCCAGCTGGAGTATTGCACTAATGCCCTCTCATGGATGGTGGAGGTGTTGTCCCAAAGCAACTTGGTCAGCATCACACGCCCACCTCCAACATTTAAAGGTAACCTGGCCTTCTCTGCTTCTTCAACGAATAACTCTGTCAAAATCCCTTTATTTTTGCTGCATCCAAAATGTATCAGTATATCTAAGCTTATATTCTAATGAGGAATTAAAAAAAAATTCTCCTTTGATTTTCCTAATAAATTTCTTTTATATATTCTGCCTCCAGAGCCATCTCCTGCTTCACAAGATTAAATCTTCCTTTTTTGGAGGAAAATTCAAACAAATGGATATCTAATTGTAACCAGAAGAAATGGTGGACTCCTGTCTTAATTTTATAAACTTTTTACAACTTGAATAAAGCTAAAGACATTTTTGCGTGTTGCTAAATGCATTGACATGTTCAAAGTGATCTTTGTCTTTATTCTGATCTAATGTTCCCAATTGTTGTTTGTTACGTGGNNNNGGGGGGTTGGGGAATGAGCCAAATGGCAGGTAGGCTGACCCGGGGATTATTTGATAACCTCAAACATTTTGAAATTGTTACATTGAATTGCACAGAAATAGCAGTTAGGGAAAGCTGTACAGTCTTTGTCATGAGTGAGAAACTGTTTTATTGTACATACCTGTTTGACTCTATTAAACCACAGTGGAAGTTGCCTGTTTGTTTGTATAACAAGGATTGGGGATGACAGAAGAGTTCAGCATTATGTATTCTTACATAAGCCTTTCAAATGAGTTGTTTGCATGTAGCGTAGCCTGGTTCCACCTTCACTGTTTTTTCGTCAGTATTTTCACATATGCCCTCTTTAGAGAACTGGGCACATTTTTTGGAGGTCAAGGTCTCTGTTCTTTGTGTCTCATGATCAACGTTGGTGTGGAACACATGGGCAAAGAATGAATGACGTAATAGTGGATCATACCAGAGAGTGTGACTCACTAGGGCCTTGTGCATACTGTATGGGCACTTAATGTTAAAATAAACGTCTTAAATGGAGATAATTGGTCTGTCCTTGCTTGGGGAGTTAAATGGTTTTTGCTTGTAATTATTATGAAGCAGGTAAATGAAAATTTGTATTGAAACAGTGTGAATAGTGTATAGTGTGGAAAAGGCCACACACACACAGGACTAACCCAAAAAAATTAACACCAGGAAAGGGGGCTGGAGCAGAATTGGTTTAGAGGACAATTGAAAGGGCAGAGTTTCAGTGGTAAGAAAATAGACAGTTCACATTTCACTGGCACTGTTGGAGAGGCAGGGTGGTTTATAATAGAGCTTCTGCCCCCCTGCCTGCCCCCCTTGCTCATATGCACCTATTTCAGAAGTGGGGGGTTGAGGAGTGGAGTGTTAAGCTGGCTGGAACCAGTACAGTTTGTACAAGTATCACTATGCATGGAAGTGTATTTCTGTTTCTATACATGCCATCTGTTTGTGTTATGCTGTATGTGTATGTGGGTTATGTATATATTACATTGTGGGGACCAAAAAACCTGTCATTTTGACATTTTGAGGACCATTTTTTCGGTCCCCACAAGGGGAAGGTCAATCTTATAAAAATCTATAAATGTCAAAAGTCTTCTATTCTGTTTGATTACTTAGGGTTAAGGGTATGGGTTAAGGTAATCATTGTTGTTATTAGGGTTTTTTTCTGTAGAAATGAATGGACGGTGTGTGTGTGTGTGTGTGTGTGCATGTGCGTGCATACCTGCGTGCATGTTTGGCTTACAATAGTGGTCATTATTATATGGTGTCATTATTATACTTTTTCTTTTGCTTGGTTGCTTACCTATGCAAGGAATCTTGACATACTTTCAGAAGCCTTACCAGGTAGAATCAAGTTTGATGACTCAAAGACTAGTGCCCCTCTTGATTCAAATGCTAGCATTAACCCTTGCCTTATAATGCTGTGTCATAGCTTGGAATTTATGTCATCACACTCAGATCTGGAATGGAATCTAGTGTTTAGGTAGATTAGGTCACAGTGCTGTTTAATTGTGACTATTATTAGAGCCCCACAGATGTGAAACGGACTGGAAAGATATATATATGAGCATTTTTCTTAGACTAGAGGCATTTATTCTTAGCGGTTATAATCCTATATCAGTTAAGCATAACCAAATGTCAGTTAAAACATATATAAAGTAAATTTTCATGGTTAAACAATATATAAAATTCATATATGTTTATGCACTGTGACGGAGCTGTTTTGGCACAGTAACATTTCACTGCTATTGTACTATACAATTGTACATGTGATACACAAAAGCTTGAACCTTGAATGGTAAAATGTTTCCTTGCCTGTATAAGCATACCTCTGTCTCCTTCCCTCACCCTCCTGCAAATTGCAACCTCCAAGTCCTTCAATATATTCCAATCCACTGAAGTAAACAGCACAACTGCTTAATACCTTCAGGTTTTCCTGCTGTCTTCTCTCTCTTGTCTGTCCTCACCTAGAAGGGTGAAGGTCAGCATAAGCATAGCTATTTGCATTTGTTGCTGTCAGTCACTCAAACTGCACCGCCCACCCAGTTTTGCCCACTGTCTTTATTATATTGGCTTTGTGTTCTGGTGTAGTTATCATTGCCTTTTCTTAAACTTGTTTTTTTTCTCGTAATGAGGTATTCCTCAGTAAGGGAAATAGTCCAATTTTTTTATTAATGCAGTAGTTTTTGCTTCACAGACAAGAGATAATTGTCAATACGTTCTTGGACTGCTGCACTTTGTTCTTGAAAATTCAGGCTTCTGGAATTCTGGATCAGTCTTTGACTGGTTGAGCCGACACCCTGCATGGGATCAGTAGTGGTGAATTTCTCTGTCTCCCTTTCAGCTAATATCTTTACCTTAGTCAGAGATGATGATTTGGCTTTTGCTTGCACTTCTGTGTTCCATCCAAATACCACTGGCTCCAGGTGTCATGGCACAGGACGAAGAACAAAGCGATTACCAGCATGACAGAGCAGATGAACATGTGGACTTTGCATATGATGCTGATGAGGATGATGAGGTGGGTGACAGTAAAGCAAAAAGAATCACTGAGGATGACACTGAGAGTGATGATCAAGATGATCATCTTGAATATAATCATGGCGAGAGTGATGATCATGATGATAATTATGATGAAGATGGCAGTGATGAGGAATACACTGCAAATGATGATAGCAGTGATAGCGATCTGGATGACAGTGATGAACCTGACAGTAAAGAGAATGATGATGATTATCATCATCACAGTGATAACCTAGATAACAGTGATGAACCTGATGACAGAGCGGATGATGATGATGATCTAGATGACAGTGATGAATCTGATGACAGAGAGGATAGTGATGATGATGAAGAAGATGAGGATCACACTGATAATCTGGATGACAGTGATAAACCTGATGACAGAGAGGAGGATGATGATGATTACACTGATCACAATCTGGATATTGGTGATGAAACTAATGTCAGAGAGGACAATGATGACAACGATGAAGATGATGATGATGTTGATCACAGTGATAATCTGGATGACAGTGATGAACTTGATGACGGAGAGGATAATGATGATGATGACACTGATCATCTGGATGGCAGTGATGAACCTGATGACAGAGAGGATGATCATCATCATCATGATCGTGATCATGATCTAGATGACAGTGATAATGGTGATAATGATGATCACAGTGATAATCTGGGTGACAGTGATGAACCTGATGATAGAGAGGATAATGATGATGATGACTATCACCGTGATAATAATCTAGAAGAGCATGAGGAAGATGGAAATGATGATGGGACTGATAAAAATGCCACAGATGAACATCAAAACAAAGATGGCAGTGATGACATCACTAATGAAGGTGATGCCACCAGTGATAGAGATGACCCTGGTAACAGAGATGACCATGAACAGCACCAAGAAGGTAATTTTATTACTAAGCTCCTAAAATTAATTCTGAAAAATACCTTATTAGAATGAGCAACACAATTTCCACACTGAATATTTAAACAATTCTTAGCATTATTTACTTTTGTCTAATACCCAAACAAAGCAATTAAAGAAAATATTTCAGCAATTTCAAATACACAATTGATTTTTAATAAAAATAGGGATTGGATAGGTCTATTTTAGTATAGTGCCAGATCATAGTGTGATTTATGTCACACAATTGCCCATTGAACACTGAAGTTCAGCAGCCTTCTTGTGCCAGAATGACAGGAAGTCAGAGAGTATTAGACATACTGCTATCTTTGTTCAGTACAAAAACAGGGAGAGAATGGAGAAGTAGGAAACACAAGCAGTCAGGAACGCATGTTCCCAGGCGTGCTGGGCTGCATTGCACCATGTCATGTGTTAACCGTGCACCATGTTTATCTGACAATTGCTCTGCCAATTTACAGTCTGGAAAAAAATGCATCTGCACTAATTTTTTCAGCTCTCCATAGTGACAATCAAGACAATGGAGAGGACAATGGTGTGCATGGACACTATCAGGAAGGATCTATTTGTAGCTACTGTTCGCTCTGTAAGGTATAATGTGTTAATCTCACCCAGTAAATGGCTCCATCTTGCTTTGTCAGTCATTCAGAGTAATGCAGTTGTCAGAGCGGGCCGTATAGTCTGACACTATACCTCCCCCCATGCAATGCAGAGTCGTATCTGCAGGAAATGCATATAACACTTTCTAGTCAAAGTGAAAGGAGGATGATTTTTTTGTTAATAATACATAAGTTATGGCCTGCATATAATACATACATTAATGGACACTAAGTTAATAATAAAACAAATACATTATTGTATTTATTTGGCTGTTTGCTCCAAAGAATCCAACAGGAGAATAATTCTACAGTAGTAACTGCTTATAATAGCGATCACCAAGAATCAGTTGGCTTCTATGGTATAAAAATGGCATAAAACATGAGCTAATATAAGTGTGTGACCTCCTAATGCTCTATATTTTTTTTATATTCCAATTATTTAGGAGATGCCTTTGTTTAAAGTGATATACATGTGAGGATCAGAGAGCAATGTGCCAGGAGAAATTGTAGTTAAAGGCCTGCCTCATCTAAGGGCCCATGAGATTTGAACCAACAGCTTCCTATTCACAAGCGCAGAGTCCTAACCCACGGAGCCAATTTCTACCCTCAGTCTTTAGATATGCTCCCAAATTCTGCATGTCCAAATGTGACTAGTTGATCCTATAGCTATGTGGAAAGTATTTGAGAGCAGCTGCAGGTTCAGGAAGAATTATTCATCCATCTTACAATTGCTAATCCAGGGTAGGGTTGCAGGGGGCCTGAAGTCTCTTCCAAGTACAGCCAGAACATGCAGTTAGACCAGTGTTTCTCAGTCCAGCCCCCGGTGATCCCCAGACAGTCCAGATTTTTGCTCCCTCTCAGCTCCCTACCTACCAGGAGCTGGGAGGACTGGGTTAAGAAACAGATTAATTGGTTTCTCTAAATGGTCTGTAGCATGTGTGCGCCCTATCCATCCAGGTTGCCCTTTTATATGCATTTGGCTGTTTAAGATAGAACCCTGACCAGGATAAGTGGATGGATGGATTTGTTATACCATAATGACCAGTAGCTAGCTATGAAATCACATTTACTGTTATTTTGCATAAGCACTGCATTGACTCTGATTCTCTGGTGTCCTCCACTTAGCACTGTGACGTCTGTAATAAATGCCCATGTGAAGATGGAGACGACTCAGAGCACTGCAAACACTGCCAGGAAAGCTTGCCGCAAGATGTATGCCCATGTCAAACTTGAACATCAGAGCACATTCAAAGCTTCAAATTCATGCTATTTTAATGTCTGCTAAAATCTGCTTTTCGTTTACAGTCATGTTACTTCTGCCAAGCTTGTCCTTTAATATGCGAGACGATTTGTGAACCCGGTAAGCTGTCAGAATTTTATATCTGGCCCTGTGATTGGACTTTATAGCTAATTAAATATTTATGTTTATTTCAGGGGGCTACATTGATGAATTGTCTAGATCGCTCTACCAGTAAGAATCATTTATTCTCAAACCTTGCACAAGGTATATGTTAGTGTTTGTATGATTAATTGTCATCTTCCTCATCTCTGTGCAGGACAATAGCTAAAGCCTAGGAGAGGCCTGGACACCGATCCCCAGTCATCACTGTATGACTGAAGAAAAAAACACACACACTCATCCTGGGAGCTTTATTAGTTATCATTAAAATAAATTCAGGGTTTGGCTCTTTGCATAGTTTTTCTGATATCAATGCAGTTAAATGAGAATTTGTAACAAAAAAGAGTATTTTCCTGTTGAACAAAGCAGCTAACTGCAGTTTCTGTAACTGATTATAAAATGTAATTGATTATAAAATGTAATTCTGATTACTTTGATAATAAATGGTGTGAAGTGGCTGTGATTAAGATGGCATACAGGGAAGCACACAAAATGTGATTAACATTTATTTAAAAACTTCAGTGCAGAACCTGTCATTGCTTCTTCATAGGCAGTCCATTTACTTTTTGTGAAACAATACACACGTGAACACCCAGATAAATAACCAGAACAGGTCCAGTTTTGGTAAAAAAAAAAAAAAAAAAACTTTTGTTTTTTGGGAATATGGATGGATGTCATATTAACTTGTACGAACAGAGCTCACTTTAGAATACAGAGTCTGATACTGTAACAGGTTATAGAAGCATGTGGAAAGCTTTCAACAACACAGAAAATGTACTAAATAAAAGGGGGAATCATTTTTATTTCACTTTACAGACAACCTTACAAACTGCATAGATTAGAAGCTTGATTACAGGCCAGCAAGCCTCTATCTTAATGAAGCAGAATTTGCTTTGAGATGTGCTAAACTAAAATTATTTTTGTAATGAGATCAATTTATATCACATAGAAATCACATTTGGCTGAATGCCTGATTAACACACAAAAGGTCAATAAGTTGAGGCTTTGCCATATATTTCTGGAAAAACGTATGCAAACACCTAAAAGAATCATATAGCTTTGCAAAATTACTCTAACTTACCTCAATCACTGTAATGTTTATCAAGCATTTTGCATAAATGTTAAAAAGAACACAAACGCCTTGGTGTCCCCATAAGAGATTTTTGTGTAGATGCTGGAACAACTAATGAAAACATGCATTGCTTCAGTCAGTTTGTGCTTGTGTTGCATGGCATTTGCTTATTTTTAGAGGCTTTGTGAGACAGGCAAAAGACAACGTGTGAAGAAATTGAAATACAAATAGACAATCACCTCTTCATCAAATTACAACTGTTACAAAATGACACTTCACACTTGCATCACAGGGCGAGACTCTTTGGCTGTAAGGTCAATTCCAGACCCAGCAAAGCCGGTCCCACCCTAAAAGAGAGAGAGTGATGAGGAATGAGTGGAGAAGATTGAAAGGCATGAAGTACAACATATATTTAATCTGATACTACAAGGCAGCAATGCTGCAAAAGGAGACCTTTGTCTTCTTGAACAAAAAACTGCTATGATGTCACACGGAAAGCTATTAAAGAGCCGTTAGCAGAAGCACATTCCCCAGACCCCCCACCCCCGCAGCCGCATGGCTTGCTGGAATTTGGCTGCAGTTTCCATTTTTGTCCACTAGCTGTGCAAATGCATAAGTTTGCTCACCCTCTGCAGAGGTATGATGTCCTTCTCCTTAAGCTTTTCACCATTTATTGGATCTACCATATCCTTTCTTATCAGTCGCTCCACACATTCCATTGTTACCACCACCCCACTGAAAAAATGAGGGGGAAAAGAAAATAAGCCAAAATATATAAATTGAATCCTTTCATACAAATTATAAACAGAATGGAAAGACAAGATTGCATACTCACGAAGGCCTCAGTACCGCACATGGTACAGAGTTTCCAAGCATGTCTTTGGTTACAGCACATACATACCGGTCCTAGAACAACATGGCTGATCGTCAGCATCAATGGAATGGAAGACACAGAATCAATCTAAAGTTTGTCAATGAGCAGCACACCACAAATTTATTATAATTGTGTACTGGTATGTACAGAAAATGGAAATGGGAAGGTTAAAAAACAAAAGTCAGCAGGCATATATACCTGCCGAGTAAGAAGGGCCACTCTGTCGAGAGAAGGATCCATAGGCGTGAATTTCACAGGAATCAGTTCATTCATCTTGAGAGGCTGACCAGACATGGGGCACAGCACTGTCTTGACCTGAACCAAAAGGACAAGAGCAAGGGCATGTGGTCAAGGCTTTGGTGGGACACAAGCATTTCCAAACCCTCTCAAAGAAATAACATGTCCTCTTAAGTTTCCTGTGATATGTGTAGTGGTGCAACAGATAAAAAAAAAACTCATGGTTCGGATCGGATCACGGTTTTAAGTCACAGATCGGATCAATTTTCGGATGAGCAAAAAAAAAAAAGAAAAAAAGACCAGACAGATTTAACTCTCCATTTATTTACTTAAGTATTTTTTGCACATTAAAAAACATTCAATTCAAGACTCATTCCACGCAATTATATAAAAACAAATTAAGGTGCAATATAGGGCATGATAATTATTTCCTTTAATGTGGACACAATCAAAAGCAACTTAAAATGCAATTTAAGGTATCATTGCTACTTACTTTGAATATGGAGAATGAAATAAAAACTAGCTTACGTTCACATCATCAATACATGCTTGAAACGATCTTGTCACTGAAGTAGGCGCGCGACGGGATATCATAGCGTGGCTCAAGCACATTCATCATATGTTTAAACCCCTTGTTTTGCACAACGGAATATGCAGCTATAAACACCCCAATAGCTTTTGTAATAGCTTTAGCCCGGTCGGATTGGGCAGCAAAGGGCTGCTTAAATGCCGCGGATATCAGCGGTCGTTGCGCAGCCTTCATATTAGCTCCTGTCTCAAGCTTCTCTGCTCCTCCACTTGGACCGCTACCGCTGGCCATGACTATCGCTTGACAGACTGACCACAAGCACCCTACAGTGGAACTTTTTTTTTTTTCTTCCGAATCTTCGGATCACGTTCGTGCTGAACCGTGGAGAGGGATCGGTTCGGATCACGGATCAACAGTGATCCACTGCACCACTAGATATGTGTGACTTGTTAGTCAGGAACTGTAGCAATTCATGTATATAGAAGAGAAAGAAGATTGTATTGGTCTAGTAAATTAAGCAGTAAAGCAACGGCAGTGCGAGAGCCATCTACATTGACTCACAGGCTTTTTTAGCATGGTTGGCTTTGCTTCTGGTGTCAGACTGGGGATCCAGAAACTTGGCAATGCAGATTTGGTGCTGGATACATCAGAGGCAGCACTGTTACTGGGCCCATTTTTAGAGCCACTCGGTCCACTCTGAACTCCCAAATCCTTGGACTGCCCTGGGGGGGCAATAGAAAAACATCTAATAACTACAATGACGTGACTGGAAAAAAATACAAAACCACCAGGGTAAATCCTCTGACACTTCACACTTTCTTGCCCAACAATCATTCCCATACTGACATAATGCAATAACCTCACCTCCAGTAAAAGGATTTATAGGCTTGGAGACGATGCTGTTCTCTCTCGTTTTGAACTTCTCTGCTCTTTCCCTCTCCTCTGACTGTGACTCTAGCAGATTTTCGTTCTTCTGTGCCTGCTTCTGTTTTTCGTAGGCCTGAGATGAGACAATGGCTCTGAACATTACATGGCTGAAAACAAATTCATATGTAGTATGCACGTGCATATAGTTCTACAATAAACACAGAGCAGAAGAGCATTTTTACAAACCTTCATTTTTTTGGCAATTTCAGTCTTTTGGTGTAGAATATATTCCAGGATGGCTTCTTTTTCATACATGTAGCCATCGGGGCTGAAATGTGGGGAATGCATTGATGTTGAACAATTCTTATATAAACTTAGATCTCTAGCTGGTATCGCAGAAACTTGTTCTCAAGACTACCGTAAGACTCACGTTACGACGGGATTTCTGCACGGCTGAAGGGACAGGCAGCAGCAGTCGAAATCCTTGATAGCGTCCTTGCCCAGGCGAACGCTCTGAGTACCATAGCCAGATGCGGCTGGGAGATTGAGAAGGAAAAAAAGAAACGAATACAGGAAACTGAGTAGCTCAAGAGAGCATGAATGTACATTAAACGCTGATAAAGTGCTCACCCGTATCTTTTTTCTTTTCATGGTAGGTGTACACAGCGCCTGCCGTGCAGTTTTTCCCATGTCGGGTCATCGTTATGCGTCAACTGAGGTAAAAACAAAAACACTACAAATATTAGTTCCTATTATCTCCCCGTGGCACTGATACAAAACACAATATGGACATTAATGAAATCATCGTCATTATAAAAAAAAAACGGGTTACCCAGTTTTAAAAAAACAGTCACTACGATGCGATATTGTGTACGTCTTCTCCCAAAGCGTAGTGCAAATACGTGCAACTGCAAATACTTCCGTCGACACAGCGACCCTTAAAAAATGTTCCGCAACAACACGTAAAACGGATTAGAAAAACTATCCATATATTTTATCAAGTTGTTTTAATTAGTTAAAAATAAATCAAAATATAAGGGCAATCCACATAAATATTTCTTCTTTAAATATACTTTTATACAGTATTTTATATTTATATAAATATTTTATATTTATACTTTTATATATGTGGAGAACACATAAACACATAATAAATCTAATATAATCTAATACAATAGTTAAAAACCGATATGGAAAGCGATTTACACCAAGCCTTGGTCAGCGGTAGCAGACATGGACAGAAAATAGAAAAATGATATGCAAGTTCTTCTTAGTCTTCTCATTTTAGTAAATGCTGCGTATATGTGATGCTGCCACCTATAGCATCGGATGTTTAACGACAAGTTTTTTTTCGGCACAATTTTCATTCTTTTTCCGAGGAAAAGGAAGCTACACCTACACATGGCAGTGACGTGAAAGGGTTAGACATCTTTAGACTATCATCTGTGTATAAACAATAATTCAGCAGTGTGTGAAAAGGACTTTACATTTATATGCACCAGGTATAGGCTGTGCCACCAGCAAGGTGGCTAGGATTCTCTAAATCTTTCTAAAGCAGGCCTAGGCAATTATTTTCTGTGGAGGGCCAAATCCAAGCTTCACCATATCAGCAGGGGCCATTTTTAATGATTATTTTCATGTCCTATGAAAGCTACAATAGAAGACTTGTTCTTTTTTTGGAGAGGCTCACTTTTGCGTGCCAGTATGGAAGTAGTAGATGTATTTGTCATTATTCATGGGACTTGAACATAAAACTTTACCCATTATTTTTTTCTTCTTCATTTTAATGATGGCACGGGCCAGTAAAAATAGCCAGCTTTTGCCCAGGTCTGTTCTCAAGCGATTTAGTGTTATTACTTTCAGGGCCTATACTTGTTACACTGTGGGCAGTGGCCGCTTAATGGTTAGGGAAGCGCACTTGTAATTGAAATCCCTGACCAGCAAGGTACCACTGAGGTACCCTGAGCAAGGTACCGCCCCCGAGCACTGCTCCCCGGGCGCTGAATTAGCTGCCCCCTGCTATGTCACAATGTCACATATGGGTTAAATGCTGAGGACACATTTCATTGCTGTGGTGTGTCAACACTGATCACTAAATTCTAATAATACACAGGAATTGTTTGTAAAAGTTTCATTTAGTTCATTGTGAGAGAGTTCCTACTGTATTAGATTTAGGTCACAAGAGATGTTGTGGCACATGACCAGTGATAGAAGACTAAAAACAGACAAAAAATAAAAACGTGCTGTCATTTCATTTTGGGCACCTCACATTGCGAAGAAGTGCTGTACTCTGCTTGGGAAAGGGAAGCTCTGAGCCTGCATATAGGACATTAAAGTAATGCTCCTAGATCACACAGGCTGCTTGGTTAGCAGCAAGGTTGTACTCCTCACCTTCCCTATGACTACTTGCTTGATAAGCTTCCTCAATGTGAACATTCCCCTGTGGGAATGTGCAGTGAGTCGTATGGTTCCCCAAAGCACCAGTACTTCCTCTAGGTGACATGTGTGCTTCATGCTGAGTGGCCAGAGGTGACACCTTTGGGCTATTATTGACATTCTACAGCTACTCTTTGTCGCCAATGGCTGCCTTGAGTCATCAGTGCTTGAAAATGGGCTCAAATTCACCTCAGGAGAGGACTCTACATTCCTACAGCTGTAGGGTTTAGCATATAGTGTTCCACCACCCACAAGCTAACAGAGATTTCAAACAGAGCCTAAAACATGGTATCCCTGCTCATCTGGCTCAAGGGGTACCCTCCAGACATCCATGCTGCAAACCCCGTTCGCACAGCAGGACAACTCCACACTCCAGCTCTGGTCTGTCCACACTGTCTCTTATAATTGGCTGAGAGCTACAGGCGCCCTTGGATTTATGTCTCTCCCCCCCCAGGGGGGGTGGAACTTTGAGGTTGCAGCAGTGCATGACACAACTATATAACAAAGCACAAAATATGTCACCCATTCAGGTCTCAGATTAGGTGAAGGCTAGAAAACCTTATCGTTACAACACGAGCTGCCCAGGGGTAGCCAGTTGGCGTTGGAGTTTTTTTTCTATACCTACTTTAAGAGCTTTATTCCATGCCAGCTTTGAAAATTGTGTAATGTTATTTACAAAACCCATAAACAATGGCACAGTGTACCACTCTTCTATGCAAGTCATCAAATCACTGCAAGTTTTATACTTTTACTATTTTAATTCACTTTAATATGGAAATGTAAGATATATTTTCCCTCTTCGTGACTTATCCAGAGTTTGTAAGTTTGGTTTTTGTCTTTCAATGCAGTTACTTTAGGGTGTTTAATATACAAAGTAGCAAAACCTTGCAAATAAACAGAAAATTTATATTATAAAGGTACATAGAATGACCTTTTCTTTCCAGTAGAATATAGCCACAATCAGAAAGATGCTGTACAGAAAAACTGGTCAATGAATTTGTAACTTCAACATTATATTACTGTAATATGCCATGACCTTGAACAGGATATACCAGGATTAGAACATGGATAGATTTATTATAGCAACACACTTCTGCTTTATAACTGTTCAAAAGCTTTGCCAAGGTATCTCCAACTAGTAAGGAACAAAGCCAAATGCTTTTTCAAAATACGCCTCTCCTTTTAATTGTTTAATGAATTCAGTGTGTCCAGCATACTGATATATTTTAGGGTGATTAAAATGTACACACATTACACACCCACACATTGAAAAAACTCATGGGTTAATACGGCTCAATAACTGTTGGACCACCTTTCAGTATTAACTAAGAAAGAATTCTGATCTAGTGGAAAAAAAAGAGTCAGTGATAGTTCCAAAGCTTAAATTTCAATATGTGACATTTTAACAGCCTGTGAGACTCTTACCTCCCATTACTGCTTTGTCCACAGCGGTTTAGTACTGGTGAAGCAGATTAAGTGTGTAACCAACTCTAAATATCGTCCTGATTAATATTCAATTGGTCGTTAGACTGTTGATTTATTATCCAGTACGGACATATTAATGAGACCCTATAATGTAGTCAGACAGTACGAGCGAGGGCGCAAATGTATTTAGACTATATGAGTGAAGAGGTGCCACCATTTCCATATAAATTTCCATCACTGTTGTTACAGATTTTTGATTATGGCAGGAGAAGTATAGTTGTTTCTCAAGCATTTCCAGATGTATTGCTGTACCCCTGAGTAAGATACATATGACTGGAATCGCTGCATATCAACCTATACGGGCACCACTGTAAGTTACGTAAACTGATAAAAGTCTTCTATATAGAAAATAAACACCACCCACAGCGCTAGATCTACACCCACAGCAGTACTATATGAGGATAGCAAAATGATATTCAGTTATTTTTATTACTATTCCTACCGGTACTGTTATTTATTTTTATTGTTCATTTTCTTCTTCAGCGTTTGCTATTTACTCCATTTTACACTTTCTCCCCAGGTTATACCACAGTACACATATTTGACATAATAATAATAATTCAATCTATTTACAATCATATACTAATGACTGCTTATTTAATCTGACATATCAGTATGAAAACGATTAATTCCATTAAACGGCATTTAAAAACACGATAAATTTATAAAATAAACACACACACAGTGGCTTAGTTTGAAAGGCCTGATTCCAATAATTGCGATTAAGACCAAGTCACAGTAACACTGCTACGTCAAAATCTCACAAACCATTTAGCATTCGCGTACTTTAATTTCATTGGGCGATTAACCGCGGAAAATATTTTGCGTCGCGGCACAAAATAGGTGCGTATCAAAAGGTAATTCGTAGGTTCAGCGTGCGATGACTGATTTCGAACTGTTCGCTGTGCGCTGTCAAACGGGTACACATACCGTGTCTTAATTTTAACTACCACATATACACACAATTTAACTGAATGTATGCTTATACAAACGTCATCTTGGTCGGCTTTCAGGGAATACAAGCAGCAATAATATATAGGTTACAGTATATAAAATCACATAAGTCACACGAAAATGAAATGTGATGGCCAACCGCAATTAAAAAAAAAAAAAAAAAAACTTTTATCCTCGTCTCCGACGTCTACTCTGTTCTCTTGGGCTCATAGTAAACACCGATTACGGCCTCGAGCTCAATTTAAATAGACCACGCCATAATGTCGTTTGAAATGTTATTTGCACAATAAACACATAAAGCAGGCTACTTTAATAATCAAGTATGTAGTAAAAATAATGTAATTAGAACTAATGTCACACCCTGAGTTTGGTCGAATTTTTTACTTTAAATGTAAGAGCAGAAAACTTCCGCTGTTTACTTGCCTTTTAATAAGGTATTCAAGAAAGAAGTAGAACGTTTATATGTATTACACAAATCACAGACATGGTGCGACGTGTAAGCACCGTGGGGATTTTTTTATTCGTCGAATTGTGTTAGATAGATATCAGAAATGTAACTTAAAAGGAAGCGATATAGTACGACGCGATACCGAAGGCAAAAAACATGGTCACGTGCATGGGCGTAAGCCAATCATTTTACTGAAACATTCTATTATCACTTTTAATAAATCTACTGTATTTATTTTACAGATTAGTTTTGCTACTCTTTTTTACTGATTAGGTTTATCGTGGGAGGTATGGTATCGCTCAATTCTAGCTAGGTAACTTTGATGAGATACTGGACTTAAATACACAAGGAAAATCTTCAGTACGCTTGCTTATATAGTCGTTTTCTAATCAAATGCCGCATCCATCAATTAAAAGTAATTACAACATTCATTACTTTTTCTGACGAAAGTTTAAAATATGTTGACAGTTCATGATTGCTCCATTACTTTTGTTATTTCGTTTTAAGTAACATTTTAAAAAGCGATTTTATGTCATTACTTTAAGTCACATCCTGTTTCCAAGTTCTGTTTTTGCCATTCAGCGCTCCAGTGCTTGCGTATGTTTCCATCCAAACAGCCTTATTTCGCAAATTTAAAAACTACAACTTAAGACAATTTGTGTTGCGTCGGCACCTCCTGAACCGCCTGGCCTCTCATCCTGCCGGGCTCCCCTTTCATCCCCTCTGTCCCTCTCCACCTTCTTGTCTGTGCGTGTGTGCTCCATAGTCTACCCCCCCTGCCCCCCAACACTCCCCCACCAGCACCTACCCCCCCTAGCCTCAGGCACTGCATCCAGCTGCACGGAGCAATTGAAGGTGACAGGGGCAGGGAGTGAGAGAGGGAGGCATGGCGGGAGGATGCGTCACAGTGTCACCTGGGGCTACACAACAGTGGAGAGAGCAAGGGAGAGAAAGAGGGAGAGGAGAGAAGAGACAAAGGTTGGGGGCTAAGCAAGCGCCTTGCTAATTTGAAACAAGGGGAAGGAGGAAGAAACTTGAGAGAGGCACACAGACTGGAGAGTGTCAGAGACTATATTTACCATGACGATATATATATTTCCATTTATATTGTCTATATGTGCTGTCACTGCTATTCTTCATACATTGGCCACCCTTTAAGCAAATTCATTTTGCCCCCTCACTCCCCCCCCCCAGTACTGTTTTTTGTTTTTATTTTACAGACTTGATGAAAATGTGTCCCGGCATTGTTGCTATGGTGACCGCTCAACTCCCCCCCCCCATTCCTCAGTTCATCCCCCCTTCCAGCGGTAAAAAAGAGAGGATGACAGGAATAAACTAACAAGAGACCAAAAAAATTGTGCCCCAAAGCTACACAAATCTTTGTAAGTGCACACACATGCACACTAAGGGGCACACTCAGACAAAAACACACCCTCGCATACACACACACGTTCACGTATGCAGAAAGGTACACTGCACTGTAAATATGTGAAACGCAAGACCTCAAGGAACCAAAAGAAAAACTTACATAAATATGGAAGCTGCTAATAATGCTTGCACATACAAAAATATTCTGCATAGGACACAGGAAATTGCATGCGTTTGGATATACCCAGATAATCTTGGATATTGTTCTCATCTTTCCTTTATTTTTCTCACTTGTGTTCTCTCTTTCCTCTCTGTTGTTTGTCACTTTAGCCCCTTCTCTCAGGCAATCCTCTGAAGAAAGTGACAGAGAGAGAGAGGGACAGGGAGAAAGAGAGAGAGAGGGAGCGTAGCGTTTTGTCAACCGGAAATAAAACAAGTTGGCACCCTCCTACCCCTGCCTTATTCTCACGTTTCCTTGTCCCCCATCTCCCTTTATCTGCACAGAGATATTTTTATACCGTTGTCCCTCTTATTGCTGTGTTTTGCTATTCATGTCCTCTTACCAACCTCATTTTCCCTGCATCTGATTATTTTCAAATGGATAATCGGCGTTATCATGCTGCCCTTGCTCTGACAGAAGGGTCAAAGTAATTATGTTACAGTGCTGTGTACAGTATACATGTATGTCACGTCGCCATAACGTTACGCGCAGTACACAGCAATGCACATGAAGTATTAATGGTGGAGCTCAGAAATGCAGTGTACAATGCAGTCATTGACTGTAAATATTACCATGATTATACAATTATGCACCCCTTACTAAACCCAGGTTTCACCTTTCTACAGTTTGGGTTCTCATTCTTACAGCATTACCTACATGTATAACCACCGAAATCAATGAAAAATGTTCCCACATCTGACCCAAACTGAAAATGCTGGTTCAAACCGATGCCTCTGTTGTTTAAGGGGCTCTCTGGCTCTCCTCATTCGCTAAAGTTTAATTTGCTGAGAAATGTGCAATACAAATAAGGTGAGTAAAAAATGCAACCCTTAGGCATTAATTTATGCGTGTACTGCATACGGAAATTCTGGGTAATTCTCATTAGTTATGTGCTCTTTTTAAAATGGTCTCCGAGCGAAGAGAAGCTGAAGAAGTAGAAGGACAGTGAGGTTATGGAGGGTACACTTTCAGCGGAAAGTGTGGCAAGTAAAGAAAATGTGGACCAAAGCCTGGCACTTCTTTGCCTTGCAAATTTACTAAAAACTAGTCAGCATAGGAAGTGATCTGTAGCTTTGCTGTATTTTAGTCCATTTCCAAATCTACTCTCCCTCTCTTTTAATGAAATGATCTTTTGTCACTTTTCAAAATGAATTTGCCACATTTTTCTTCCACTAACGAACATCTAATCTGCGTGTAACTGCTCCCTGGCTTGTTTCACCTCCCCCTTTCTTTGGCATTAAGTTCAAACTTGACACTGACATTGACTCGCTGTGTCACTCCTCTCTTCCACTTTATCTCTCCTTTGCCCTCTCTGTCTCTCCCTCTCTTTTCTCCTCTCTCTCTCTCACTCTCTCTCTCTTTCCATCGCTCCGAGGACAGGAATGCCCGCAGACGTGTTTCTTTCTCTCTCCCTCCCTCCCTTTCTCCCTCTCTTTCGCCCTGTCTAACTCTCTCCATCTCTCCTCTCTCCCTGCATCTCTTCTCTCTTTGCACACGTATAGTCCATTGGCAACAAAGCAAGGGGAGAGACGGACAGGCATAGACGGAACAGGAATAGAGCACTAAGAGAGCAAGAAGAACTGGGTTGTGCTTGTCTTGCATTTATTCAAATCATTGCCATCAGTTGGTGAGTTGCTGTTTAATGTTAATTTTGCATATTAGAAGCAGTCAAGAATTAGAACAGTTGGAGAAAAGATGAAACTGAGACAAGGAATGTGTGAGGCAAGAAGGGACTTTAAGAGTTACCAATAAAGACGTGGAGAAGAATTGCACTGAACAACTAGTGGATGGTACAGAGATGTTAGAATGTTAGCGGTACCAAAAACAACCATAAACAGGACAGAACTTGACCTTTGGCAGAAGTGCTATAATGTGCATGTTTGTGTATGATACTGTTTAATTCTGATATTTACTTTTTGACATTATCTTTTTATATATAGTTTTGGTTTTGTGCAGAGCAATATTTAGTAACATAAGTTAGTAATTTTGAATGAATGCATCTGAACTTTCTGTGTTTGTAGCAGCCTGCTGCATGAGCTGAATGCAGATTGCCAGTTTGACCCTAGTCACTGACAGTAATGTCCATTTAGTTATATTGACTGTGCACTGAGGGACACACACTGCTGTATGTGTTCATTAGGAATGTGGTGAAATTCCCAAAAAGCTGGCAAGCGTGCCGAAACCGGCTGTCACGTTCCGAGTCCAGTGCCAGCTTACTCTAGTAGAATATGGCGTTACCACAATAGTAAGCCGCATTTTCTTTTTCTCATTCTCCACAGGTCTGTTGGTCTCCACTTGGGGCGGGGAGAACAGGGGTCAGGGGTCAAAGGTAACAGGTCAAGGCAAGGTGCTGATTTTTTTTCTTTCAGACTGGGGCTTAAATATAATGTATGAAAAATTAACCATGTTAAATCTACAAAGTGGGTCAACCTGGACTGGACCAAACAACTGGTACCACGAATCGAATGCGGTGCCTTCGCAGCATAACACAGGTGAGCTTCCTCGGCGGAAAACAAAAGTAGAGTGTCTATGTGGAGACACGGGCGTGCTTGTGTGTATGTTATAGTTTACGGTGCCCGTTTGGACGTAGATCACTGCATTGGTGACTGGAGTGAGAAGCACCTGGTTCCACTTGGCTGAGCTGGATAGTTCTGCCAGTAGTTCTGTCAACACCAACATGGATATCTGTGCAAATATGAGCAGGAGTTTTATTAGCCCCGACTCAGAGCACTTAAGATTTTCTTATTTTGGCTAAAATTGCAGAATGCTAAAGAAAAGTCAGGTCTCTGTAGTCCATAAAAATTACTGTTCAATCTGCGATTTTGGTTGTTTTTTGTTTTTAATAAGTACTCATACAGTAACTATTTCACTGCATATTAAATTGTCTCTTTTTTGCTGCAAGTTTCTGCCTCTTGGTGAAAGTCTGCTTGAATGACCTGTCCAGTTCAAAGGCGGTTATCTTTTTTGTCTTTCCTCGTTTTGCAGCTGTGCCGGAAGGTTGTGACGTGGAAGTGGACGGAGGAATGGTGGTAGGTGGAGGAGTGCGGGGAGAAAGGGACGACGGAGAGGAGTCTCAACTTCGACTGCAGCTCAAGAGGAAGTTACAGAGAAATAGGACCAGTTTTACTCAGGAACAGATAGAAGCTCTGGAGAAAGGTCCGTTATATATTTTTTATTTATTGAGTTTTTTTTAGGCAATGTCATATTTTCCAAAGTAGCTGTTCAATGCCTGCTCTGCTGACTTGTCACAGGAGCTCCCTGTGGTATCATTTGGAACTCTACAAAATTATTGCTGTCTAATGTTATGCTATATTGTTATGCTGCTTTTTAAATGGCATCTGCCCCTTTTCCAGTTTAAAGATAAATGTTAAAATGACTACCTTTTCTGCTCTACCAGATCTGCCCAGTGGTTGAACTGGGTTTTGCTTAGATAGTACAGGAAGACTAACTTGCCTTGGGATTAGATCTTTCTTTGTGCATTGACATCAACTTCATGCATCATGTAAGCTGGTCTGGTCATCACCAAATGTTTCTTGCCCTCAGAATTCGAGCGGACGCATTACCCTGACGTTTTTGCACGTGAAAGATTGGCGGCCAAGATCGATCTTCCAGAAGCACGGATCCAGGTACAGGATTACCTTCTTGATATGCTTTTTGTCCAGTAACCTTATTGAAAACGCCATGGCTATTTCTCCATCAAGCATATCTGTGAGGGTAGTTACACAGTCCATTTGGGGATATGGGACATTTTGGGTTCGTTTTCTTTCTTACCCCACTACCAAGATACTTTTCTGGCTGCATAACTTGTTTTCTAACCTAATTGTGACACAGGGTATAGCACAATACTTTCCCAATTTAATACGCAAATCCTGACTCATATGACCATCAGCTGACCATTAAAGCTGCCCCTCTTGCTGATTGGTGGCCAGGTGTGGTTCTCCAACCGACGGGCTAAGTGGAGGCGGGAGGAGAAGCTACGCAACCAGAGACGGGCGGGTAGCGGCACGTCCTGCTCCCGACCCCACGGCACACTTGGCACCTCGTTCGGCTCAGCAGTCTACCACCACCAACACAGTGCTAGCTCAGGTCAGCGTTGTCCCTGGCTCCTGCCCTGAGCTGCCCTCTCACGGCCCAGCTCAGGTGCCCTATGAGGCCCTTGTGAGAAAGTTATCAAAATAATTATTCTCAATTTTGTAAGACATGAAAGCTAATGGTACCTCTTATGCAGTAATACAGACTACTTTGATTTACTCTCAGCTAATTGTCATGGCCCCATACCACAAAATTGAGTATGAATTGTTGATGATGATCAGTTTATGTATGATGCACATTTTTATGCATCATAAATAGTGCCATGTGCTCTGAATGCTACAGAATTTGTATATTAATTAGCCACTTCTTTAATGTTATGTCAAATGATTAACTAAAATAATGGCTGCTTTACAATGCGTGCCATGCCCTAGCTGTGGTGAACAAGATGCTCCAAAAAACTGTTTAAATATTTAAATTTGCTATATTTAAATTTGAGACGGCATTTCCAGGCATGCTGTCAGATTATTGTACTGCACTATTTACCCTATGGGTCTTGCTGTCTTCAAGTGAATTGTACAAATTGCATTAATTTCATATTGCTGCAGCGTACCCTGCATGTAATGTCAGTGCCCTTCATTTATGAATTTTGGCAGCATTAGTTATAAATATGCCGCTATTTTCACTGCGACTGTGTGCACTGAATTTGCACTTTGCGTCCCTGTCCGTTCCTCAGGCTCCATGGTGAACCGTAACGACTCATCTCTCTCAAACTACAGCGCGCTCTCAGTCTTCTCCGGGGTCCAGGTGATTTCTGTTTTTATTGCCTCTCTGTCCTGCAAGTGCTTTCCGACATGTTGTGATTCAAGTGGAATTTGCAAACACCTTGCAGCACTATGATTCCAGTGTGATTTTCGGGAGCTGTACTGATTACATCTCTGGTACTGGATAGGAATAAAATTAAAATCTCAATAATAATAATAATAATAATAATAATAATAATAATAATAAACATTTTCATGCCATTGCTAGAAGTATTTAAAAAAAATGAATATATTGAATAATTTATATTGAAATATAAATTGTATAATTCATGTAT
Organism: Mormyrops boulengeri; assembly: GCA_026781065.1. Classification (NCBI taxonomy): domain Eukaryota; kingdom Metazoa; phylum Chordata; class Actinopteri; order Osteoglossiformes; family Mormyridae; genus Mormyrops; species Mormyrops boulengeri. The sequence goes on along the minus strand of JAODLD010000101.1, from coordinate 33,759,331 downwards.
AAAAATATAAAATGAAATACAAATAAACAATAAAATACATTAAAATGAAATAAATAGAAAAATTAAACAAGGAATATAAAAAGGCTAACAGTTTTTTAAAGGGATTTAAAAGAGGAAGCTGATTTAGTCTCTGAATTTGAGTGCAGAGCATCTTCACCATTTTGGCATCCAGGCACATTAACTACAGAGACACATTCCCTGCTCATATTTAGTATTTTGGATCCTAAGAGTTGCTTTGTTGGTAGATATAACAGCGAGTGTTATTGATCACATCACGAACTGAGCTGGTTATTACGGCTGACCACTGAATGAGCACAAACGAAAAACCTGTCAGGCTGGGGAAAACTTCCACTGTCATCAGTGACCGGCATGGTTCCATGATCGACCCTTGGCCTCATACTGTAGATATGTGGCCGGCTTTGTGCATGCGGAATAACACGTTTGATGGAGAGACCACAACCTGCAACTGAGGTGTCTGTTTGTGCACATTGACCAGAGTGGAAGGATTAATATAGAGTTACAAATGAGTAGTCTGGATTAAAGCTGATAAAAGATTTATAAGACAAATAAAACAGAAAACAGTTAACAGGAGTTCCAGGTGTGTTTGCCAAGGTGAGTGAGCTAATTTACAGAGTGAGCAGCATCACTGACACTACAAACTAGCTTTGAAGAGCTTTTATTGTGAAGTGTTTTTTTAACAAGGGGTATATTTATATGGTGTCAGGGTGACTCAGTGAGTGGCCTCACATCTCTAGGGTTGGGGCTATGGATTCCTGTTCTGCTCTGTGCAGGGGGAGTTTGCCTGATCTCCCAGTGATGCTCCGAATGATTCCTCTGCATACTCTGGGTTCCTCCTACAGTCTAAAGACATGCAGCTAGGTTAATTGACATCTCTAAATTGCATGTTATGTGCCCCGTGATACACTGGAATCGCATCCTGGGTAATCGCATAGGTGATTAATGGCTGGAAGATTTGTTTGTAGCTACTATTATAGAGGCAGAGACCTAACTTTTAAATTTCATTAATCTTATCTCTTTACTGTCCTTCTATCACAATATCCTCACCACGTCTCTTTATCTCTCTTCACCTTGTTTGTCTCTTCTTCAGTCTGTGCCCCCTCAATCCGCCCCCTCGTACTCCTGTATGCTTCCTTCATCCCCTTCTGCCCCTCGGAACTTTGACTCACCCCCTTATCCCTCTCCTCACCTGCCTCCGCCTCCCTCAGCTAACTCCAGCACAGGTGAGTGCGCCTGTTTATTTGATGCTTTGATCGTGTGTTTGAGTCGTGCTGTTGGATCTGCTCTGTTCAATGACTGTGCAGCTAAGCAGCTCGCTTACACATCGCTCGTGTTTCATTTCCCATAGGTCTAATTTCTCCGGGAGTCTCAGTACCGGTCCAGGTTCCTGGGAATGAACAGAACTTGGGTCAGAATATGGGTCAGTACTGGACCAGGCTGCAGTAGAATAGTGGGACAGTGGTACACAGGGAGGGAGATGCAGGAGGTGATACACAGTGAGAGTAAGGAGAAGCACAGACGTGCTCACTCTGTGGAGGAATTCAGCTGCGAGGCAGGCAAAACACACACTGGGAGAAAGAGCAAAACTTTAAGCTGCGGCAGGGGAACTTCATAGCTGTGTTCAGGGAACAATGGTCCCACAGCAACACAAACCAGTAGCCTGCTCTGGTTAATTTGGTGTTCATACAACAATCACAGCTCTGCATGAAACTAGTCCTTTTCACGAAAAAAGTGAAAGAAAATGGTTATCAGATAATCCACCACCAGTCCTCTGTGAGGTAGACAGGTTTTTGCCAAAGTTTTGCCTTTGCTATTTAACTAACAGAAACTAAAGTAACTCTTTTAAAAAGTTATTCCTCAGTAAATTTGTAGCCATATATGAGCAATATATCTCATTCCAAATGTAAAAAAAAAATTGAATAAGCTCATCTTTAATGCAATGTCCACATTATTTAATGCATACTCCATATATTTAACACACATGGAGTACTTCCATGAACTCTGCTCGCCTCATGGTTATTAACTAGTTGTTGAATTCAAGCTGAACTCTTAATAAATCATTTCTGGGTATGAATATATAGAATTGCTTCATGCATGCATTGATGTACAAATACTGGAATAGAAGCACAGTTACACATGCCAGGTGGCCATCAAAATAAACTGATTTGAATGTTTCACCAAAATCAAACATTCCTATAAAATGACTGCAAAACTGTAATTAATTTGATGATATTCCTTCCACTGATTCTTAATCAGTACATTTATATGGCCGTCTCGTGTAGCTGATCAAATGTATTCTGAAAAATACTTTTCTTCTTAATGACAAGCGAGAAACAATCCCTTTTTGTCTATGCAAAAATAAGTAGAACTCCTCCTTTTTAAAGCCAGTTTTCTATTGATCACTGCATGAAAATACTGTAGTTTTGCTTGGGTTCCTGTGCTTATGTCACTAGAGGCTGTAAACCCTGACCTTGGCTTTTTAATCTTATCACTCATGGTTATTGGTTCATTGTATATGGATTTGCTACATGGTCAAAAGGCCTACCTTCCTGCTACTTTAAATATAAATTTTAAATTTCTCAAATTGTGGCTGTTAAAAAAATGAATAAATTAAATTCTAAAGCTTTATTCACATGGAATGAAAATAGGGGTGGTATCAATGCTTTATTTGGGTCTATATGAAAGGACTAGCTAAATTTTTTTCTTTAAGGCATTTGTCACTCTATTTGTCTTGACTTAGCACATTCATTGATACAGATACTGAATGTCTTTGGGATGCAAATGGTAAGAGGCTTAGGAAGTACACAACAGCAAATTATTATAAAAGATAAAAAAAGACAAATTAAATTGTAAAATATGGCAAGACTTACAAGAGCCAACTCCTCTACAACTGGGATCTGTCAACATCTGAGTCAACTGAGGCTTGATGTTGGAACCAAATGGTATGAAGTGAAGTACTCCTCACTCTGCACAGTTTAAATTTTGTGAAAGGAGAAAAACAGGATTGTCATGAGCACGACCTGTAAAGAGAGCATCGGCAGTGCTCGGGACGTGCTTCAGAATCGGTGTGTTTCTGCACCGGCTTAATGTTACGGCTGAGTGACAGAGTGGCATTTATGATGGGCACGTGATTAGGGTGCTCCCCTCAGACCTCCTTCTTCTGACACTCCTTTTTTTGTAGGGGGCTCAAACTAGCATTTTTGCATGACAGTAACTACAGATGAACATCAGTACATTGACTTGGCTCACAGTCATCTCTGTTTTCCTTTGAGGAGTTTCTTGTTGATATGTGCGAACAGGCAGATGATGGATGATCTTTCTATATTGTTTCTATATTGTTCATGGTAACTCAGTACATTTCTTTGTGCATAATTGAGATCCCAAGGTCACATTAGCAAGTAATATAGTTCTATTGACTGACATTTTGAAAGAAAATCATTGTTTGCTGTTGATTGCTTCAGTGACCTAAGAAATGATTAATTATGATTATTGAAATTAACATTCATATTTATTTTATTAATATATTAAAACTAAATACTACTGTCGACCAAAAAATAGTAAATGCTAAAATAGATAGATGCAAAACATTAAAAAAAAATGTTCATAGAGAAGAAAATATGTTCAAATTCTTGCTAAAACTGTTGATGCTAAGCAGGCAAATGCAAGAGAAGGTAGACCTAACTAAAATACAATCAGCCAATGACAATGAGCCAGAATAAAAAAGCCAATGACAACCAAATACTGACACCAGCCAGTAAAACAGAGACTCTCAGGTTTGCAAGTACTCAAAAATGAATAGAGTTCCATTCAGCCAAAAATATTTTATAACAGAAAAATGACAATCATTAGTATTGGCTGAAATACTTGAGGGAGTCACTTAAGTGTGTAAAGCTGCCGATGATGACAATCAAGCATGGATCTTTAACAGCGAATGACAATCAAAAACCGAATAATTTGAATCAAGGATGTTCCTTTATTTCAAAAAAAGTGGCTAAGTTCAGTCATCCAGAGGTGAACTTTACACTGGATGAATATGTTTTGCTGCAGTTGCTTCTAATTTCTATACAGAATGTTTCCAGTCATATCATATATTATATGATTACATCAAAAAAGAATTTTCTCTCACTGAGACTAAACTTTGCCACAAATAATCTGTTATATTTTCAATCTATTCCTTAGCAGTTCCAGTATAGTTCTTGCCAGTTAGGTTTACAATGGTGTAAAATATGGAATCGACATGAAATATGAAAACAAAGAGTTTTTGTTCATTTCTTCTGACTGGAATCATTAATATTATGAATATTATGTTGGACCGTCTCTGGCCTTTCTCAGCATCTCTGTTCTGTTTGGCATTTTCTCCATGCATTTTAGGCAGATTCCCTGAATTTTTGGATACAGAAGGTCCAAACAACACTCTTTGTTTAAATGAGAACGACCTTGTTTGATGGCTTTCTGGGAGCAATATGTTGTCTCACAATTGTCTATCATTTTTCAACTGAGTTCATACCTGGTCCATTCCCAGGCCAGGGTAACAAGCGGATATTCTTAGCTCCCAGGGATTGTTTCGCAGTCAGTGTGGCACGGTGCTTCATCTTGCTGGAAGATGTCACTGCTTGGAAGTGGCTTTGAAAATACTATGATAGTATTTCTGGCAGCATCTTCTCCAGAGCATTGATGTATAAGCCATGTATATAGCTTTCATGTGGATTTTTTTGGGGAGTAGGGGTGGGGACTTTTGGGTCAATTCTGCAACCCAATATGTGTGTAATATATATATATGTAAAAAATCTCTCAATGTGTCCTCCCTGCCCATCACTGAATCTTCACCTGTGTGGTATTTCATTTGGTTCGTCTGGCCAATATTTATGTTTATGCAATAAGAATCAGTAACGTCGTCACTGAAAGGAATTGCAAAACTACTATTATTAGCAATAAGCTCATGTCATTGCTGTGTGATTCTGATATTTTTTACACCACTGTACTTTTTCCCTGTTGACTGAAATTTAATTATTTTATTCTTATTTGTTACTCCTGCTTCATGTTAAGTGTGTCAGACTGTGACATGATCTAAGTTAATCTTTGTTTTTTGTGTTTTTATTGTTAAACTTTTTGCAAAACAGTTATGAAATAAAAGTCTAACTCTGTGGAAATGTATTCGACCAGAGGTTTTTCTATCATTTAAAATTTTAATTGCACAAAATAACAGAAATGATCAAAGTAAAACTCCAGCCTACAGATAAGCAATGGTATTAAATAGTAAAACTTCAGTAATGATGAAAGGGGATGACAAGCAAAAGGCTAATATAAACTTAACTACATTACTTTTCATAACAGTGCAGACTAAGGGGAGAAAGACTTTTTCTCAGTCAATCTCCAGCTGTATTTCCTGCTTACGTGACTGTAAGGCTTTCCTGTTTTTGTATCTCTACTGAAAATACTGTAAAAACAAACATGCAATTGCAATGACAGGAGGCTCACATTCTTCCCGAAAGACAAGTGTAGAGATACATGGGATTTCATTCCTGTGGATGAATTTTTTGACTGAATTAATTAATTTTTCATTAAGTTCCCTGTTGTCTGTCGAAGAGACAACACAAAATGGAAAGCATCTTAAATGTTTAACAATGAAAATGTTACCACATGAGTCTGTTTCCACAATGCCTTTTTTCTTCGGAGCTTCGGTCTCTGCACTTACCCAGTTCTCCTTACTCTTTGTGTAGGAATACTGATTTACAATGCATGGTTGCAACAGTTTGTTAAAATTACGAATATTTTTTTTTGCCACACATATACACTACATTCATTTTCTTTTATACATTCTACTGCCTTTGATAGATGCACTCTTTGTTCTTGTTTTCCTGTATGTATCTGACACTCTATCTTTTATTTATTTGCAACAGGAAAATGATGAGTATCATTTGAGTTGAGGCTAACAACCTGTGCAGTTAATTATTGAGATTGAAAAAGATAATGAAAATTGGAGTTTTTTGTAGATTACTGCAAGGGAATCATACAAATTATTCCCTCTGGATTCTATTGCAAACAGACTGCCCTGAAATTTATTTTATCTGTTTGTTCATAGAGTCTATAGTTTGGCATAGCTTGTAAACAATGGTGAAGAAGAGAGTTTGATATTGGGGGGTGGGCAACTTAAAATATTTCAGGTCTATTTATTGAGGAGTGAATGAATGAATCTAAATATTGGGGAATTCATGTCCACCTGTTCATCCTGGTTCCTACACTCGTACCTGTAAAGATCTCAGTTAAATTAATGTGTAAATGCCTGTTTGGATGCTGTACACACCTGGCCATTCATAAAACTTACTTATATGGATTTCTTCAGTTTTGCCTTAAAGTCAAAACACTGCCAAGCATTTAGTTCGTAAACTCATGTTCCCACTCCATAACAGTCTTCTCTTTCGCTCTCTGCCTTGTTTGTTGTTTCCTGTCACAAAGGAAGGGCCTCACCCACCAACTCTCCCTATTGGCCTAGATTTGGTCAACTGTGATTCTGGGATAGATAAAGCCAGAGGGAGAGATAGATAATGGGCTCAGGGGACACAGAATAGGAGATATAGAGAGGACAGAGCAGAGTTTTTGGAAGAACGTGAGAAACAGTGTGACAGCCTGTTTAAGAGACAACACTATGTCTCTCCTTCAATAAAATACCATGGAGAAAAAAGCTGAGGAACAAGTGTACAGGTAAGTTCAGAAATGGAGTAACAGCAACTGAAAAACGATAAGGGGGAAATCATAGGCTATACATGTACAGGGACTTGCATAGATTGGAAGAAACTTAAATCCATCACAATTGGTAAATACGATTATAAGTACTGTTATCACACTGCTGTCAATCTTGTTGTTATTAATGTTATATACATTGAACTCATTTTCAGCTGCGTTTTGGCAGTTCATACTTATCTCACATTCAGGTTCCAGGGTTAATATTCTGAAATGGACAACAGCAGCTGGGTTTTAAACCACGATCCTACTTTCTTGCCACCAGATCTCCTTCAGTCTCTCTATCCGGTCTCTCCCAATCCTTGTACCAGTGTTTAACTTTCCAAGGACACTGGACAGAGCTTGGGAAGGGCAGGGCTGAGGGGTTTACATGATACAGAGGGATCAGTACTATTTCAGAGATTAGTCGACAGATATATTTGTGGTGGTATTATGGTTACCATGGTCTTAGGGTACAGTGTGTAGAGATGAGTGGTTCTACATAATCCAGATATATGTCTCACATTTTTGTGATTGTCGATTATGTTTACTAATAAACACTACATGTCAAAAATTATGTTGTGTCTGGTGATTCATTTTTGCTTGTAAAATGCTAATCACAGGTGTTCCTGTAATACATAATATTTAGTCGGTTTCTCGTAACATTACATGTATCTGTCTCTTTTCAACAAACAATTTTGTGAACCCTTAAAGGTTCAAGTTGAGTAGGGCAGTTCCCTATATTAAGAGGCAGATAGCGTACGGGACGCTTTTTATTGCCGCTTTAAGGCGGTCTAACAGGATCCATGTCTGACATGCGCAGAGCCTGAAAGCTGGACACGAAAGGGAAACTGTAAATCTGAGAAATTTCTGGGAAATTCGTATATTTCAGTCCCCTCCTAATCGTTTATAATGGGGAATAAGTCAAAAAGTGGCGGTGACGAAGGTAGGACATGTGCTCGGAAAACAGCCACCTGCGTAGTTTAACACATATCGATACTTCGCTAGATAATCTCAAGACTGAAACAAGATTTTTAAAAAAGTTTAGTGGCTCCAACTTTACATGAACTTGCGCCTAGCTTGGTTTTCGCTCGCGAAGATACCTCATATGTATGCATCTGAAAATCTCGTTTTGTAGCATGTCTTTCGTAACTTCTTAAAGATTACAATGCGGAACAAGTAGTTATTATTATAATAACGACATATAAGGCTACCTTGATTCCTGGATCACATTGCTTCATCGAAACACTCTCAGGTTAGTAATTAACTCATTTTGTTTCGTGAATCGTAAAGGATCAAACTGCGATCTGTTTCGATTAAACTGTAGTTTGCATGCCATAACGTGTGTCTAACAGCTTATAGTTGAAGATCCTGTCTGACAACATACACTTGCATTGAATTAGCTACAGTGCAACTGACTGGATCTTGACAGTCCTGGTAAGGGGATATTGTTTAACCAGTTATTATCTTTGACGTCGGAGCTAATCCGACCTTCCCCAAGCGATTTTAATCATCTTTTTGTATTTTTTCCAGGTTCAGGTAAGGCTGTCACATGCCAAATGAATATTACGCTAACGATCATTGAATGCTGTCTTGATTTTATTATATTAACCGATCTATTTAAGTGATCAAAAACTGATTTGGACGGAAAGAGAGTTTACTTGCCATTACGCTCTTTGTTGTTGTTATTATGCGAACTTAAGTTATAAATAGCTTCTAGGTGAGTAAATTCTTCACCTGTGCAATTAACAGTATATACCGTCCTTGAATAGATAAAGATGCTATCAGCTGGACTATCCCAAACTGAACAGGCGTAATAACCATTATGGATTCATCATGTGGGTTAAAACCACAGTATTTTACGCAGATCACAATAGGAAACAACAGCCGGGGAACATGTTTTACACTGGTACAGGGCACAGTGGATGCCTTTTTCTTTGCAGTGAATGAGTTTGTAGGGAGTAATTATGTTGCCGTAGGATCTGGTCATAAAGACTACGACTTCTTTTTTTTTTTGGATGTGCTTGCATTTGTGTTTTAAGAACCACTAAAATGTACACGCTTTAATATTCAAAGCGTATGAAGTTCGATAATCCGAAAAACTGTACAATTACGATTATGAAGTCTTAATATATATTGCCCTAAAAGGATTACATAGTTTTTGGAATTAACCCTTTTGTTAATCTCTGTCTTTGTAGAAGTTAGTGAGTGTTATAGCTACTGTATCTATATTGCTCCCTCCAGATGGATTTGTATACAAAACGCAAATATACGGCAGTCACATCAAAAAAAAAAACACCGCCGAACTTCTCTAAAAAAAAACAACTTTGTACTGCTTCTTAAGAGTGTAGTGTGTGTTGTTGGGCGACACGGACAAACCAATGAGTCCGCGTACTGACGAAATGTCAGCATTCATTAAACACACTTGACCGCTGTGGCAGGTGAGTCTGATGTCTGAGTGTTAATGACAGCTTGCCTTCAGCAGACTGGGGACTGGATCCAGTTGTGCTGTTTGTGTCTGCTGTTTCAGTAGCATCATGATCTGGGTACAGTTATCTGCTCTGCGAACCTTGGCTAATCAGGTTTTTTGTGTTTTTGTGCTTGTTCGTTTGTTAAATTATGCTTTAAATTTGCTTAATTTGTGCACCTCCAACAATAGTACAGTGCTATTCATAAATTCAGATCAGTCAGCCTCTTTCGATACCTGGACAAGATCTGAACAATTAAATGATTTAGGTAAATGTATTTCATGATTAAATTTGATACCGTATTACTTGTGGAGTGGCATGGCGATTCATTGGCTAGTACTGCTGTCTCACACCTTGGGGTTAGGGAGTTTGGATTCCATGTCCACTTTGTGCTTGTGGAGTTTGCAGTGTTCTTTCTGTGTCTGGAGGGTTTCCTCCCATAGTCTAAAGACTTTGCCTAATCGGCGTCTCCAATTTGCCCATGGTGTGTGATTGCAATTAGAAGGTGGACGGCATGAACACACCTCTAGAAAAATCTCCTTGAAATATTTGGATATGTCCTATCACCAAGAGTTTTGCACATATAACTCCTTTTTTTGTTTGTATATTGCACAGTGGACATAAGAGAACGTAATCTTGAGCCACTGTGTATCTCTGTATGGATGGTATGAGAATGACATTCTAGTTGACTTGACCTTAACCTGACTTGTCTGGGATCCAGGTAGCATGTTTTTGGTATAATGTTACCATAATACAGTTATTTAAAGTGACTAATTGGATGAAATTTTATTTCATTGGCTTATTCATTTTTTAAACTAACAGTTCTGCCTTGTTGTCAGTGCACTTGTCTCTGACTAAGTGCTGAATCTTAGATTACAATTAACAATGTTTATTACAACAGCCAAATGGCAAATATTTTACAGATGGGGCTTGAATTTAGGGGTAAGTGTTGCCTTTGGCAGTTTTTTTCAGCCACTGTATGTAATTATTTTGGCTCAGAGTGGTTTAGCATGATGGGCTCAATATTGTTCGGCGTATCTATTGAAATATTATTGTAAACCCTGCTGTCAGTTTCCATATTATTGTTCACGGAGGCAGTGTGCTGTCAGAAAATGTTTATATTCAGGGGAGCAGTTGATTGCTATTAATAGCGATGAAGGATTGCTTTGAATGACTAAAAACTAAAAGATGTACCATATACTCCTATATAGTAATTAGAAAGTGGTCCTCTGGATTTGTCATATTACTTAAGGAATGTGGGGAAAAATAAAAGGAAGTGGTACCTTATGGCATCCAAGTTGGGGATTACCTCCACTGCAGGTGACACATGTGGTATTGTACAACTCTGGAAACTCAAAATATCTAATACCTTGTAGTCACTCTAGATCATTTCTTTTTTCTAGGATGTAACATTCCTAAGTGGCAAAGGCAGAATTGGTATCAGTATGCTCAGCTGATGTATTCAACAAAATGTCATTTTCTATGTTTATCACTGCAGTGTCCATATAAAGTAGTATTTGGTGATTCTCATGCTTTAATAATCCCCTTTTTTCCCAGTAATGTCAGCAGTGGAGATCCAGCCTACATCCTTTCCCATGTCTAGCTCCCCTTCTCCCGGTGACTCCATCTCTCTGCTGGAGGCCAAGGAAGACACTCGGTTGGTGCTGAATGCTTTTCTTCGGCAAACTCTCACCCTTCCTCATTCCCAGCGCCCTGGGAGGGTTGGTGGTGCATACAAAGACAGCAGCAAGTTCAGGTACAGAATTTCCCAGTCTGCTATCCTCACCGCATTCACAGTGTTGCTTGCACAGCTCATTACATTATGTACCATTCTATACAAGTAATGGCTCATAGAAATAACACTGGTGTAAAAAGGATAGAAAATGTAATGAAAGCAGATGCTTCCACACACATTTCACTGTTGAATTAAATAGCCAGCATCTTATCCTTGTTAGCCTAGTCTAACATACGCAATTTCCAGACAGGTTTGCTTACCCATTTATTTTGGCTACTAAAAAGATGCAATATCATTCCTCACTGGTCAATTTTTTGGCAAAGCTATCTCTCTCTCTCTCTCTCTCTCTATATATATATATATACAT
>JAODLD010000101.1:33732445-33747923 GCA_026781065.1 Mormyrops boulengeri | reverse complement strand
AAAAAGATGCAATATCAGTCCTCACTGGTCAATTTTTTGTCAAAGCTATCTCTCTCTCTCTCTCTCTCTCTATATATATATATATACATATATATATATATATGTATATATATATATATGTATATATATATATATATATAAGAAGTAAATAAACCATAAACAAATGATGACATAAGACAATAAAATGTAGACATGAAGATAAGACATAATACAAAAAAATACCTTGGTTTTAAGAAGAGATTCCACAGATTTTCATAGATAGGTGGTCTTTAAAACATGTTTGTTCAGAGTGCAATCTTTCAGGATGACAATGCCACCATCCACGGCATATAAGAACACTCCCAATGGTGCGTGGTCATGGAAATCACATGCAATATGCTTTGCCTGTCACATTGAATAGATTTCGACCCAAATGAACAGTTAGGGGAGATGTTAATCATCAACAAAAAATAAAATGATGGATTTTTTTCATGGAATAATGGTGTCAACATCTGTCAAGCAGAGTTTCAGAGACACGTAGCTTATATACTGAGGTGCACTGAAGTTGATTGGGGGCAACACCAATTATATGTTTATTTTCAAGTGAAATGTTCTGCATAAGGGTTTATACATTTGTATATTCCACATTTCTCTTATGTAGAAAATACATTTTTATGTTCTTGGTTTGAATTTTTCAGAATAGATTGCAGTTGTATCTTGGTTTCATTTCCTTTGTATAAAAATTAGAAGCTTATTCAGCTCTTCTGCCTAGGCCATAGTGCCATTCCTCTCTTGCCCACAGACTCGTTTATATCAGATATTCATCTATTATTTCTCATCCATTTAAGTGCGAGTAAGAAGGAGAACCAGAGTTGGGTGGACGATGGCTGGGACTCTCTTGATGAGAAGATCAGTAATGCGGAGGAGAAGAAACATGGTTTTAAGGACTTAATTAAGAAGAGACTGCGTCGCCGGCGCCTTACAGGGTCAGCGCATCAGAAGAAGGATACTCCAAATGCAGAACCGAAAGTGGAACTACTGCAGAAAGATGTTAAACCAGAGCTACCCAAGCTCAAGGATTCTGAGAACAGCCACCGCTCTAGTTCTAAGTCTAAGTTACCTAAGCATGAAGTAAGTTCCAGACTTCTATGGTTTGAATTATCTCTAAAACTGTATTTACATACTATTTGTGCAAAACTTGAAATAGTTAGTCAAAATGTAGGATATTTGTTGTTGATGACACTTTATGATATTTTTATTAATGTGTTTTCAGCTACTGTAGGATTATGTGTGCCACTCAATTCTTTCCAGCCAGAAGATGGGTTTGCATCCACACCTTCCTCGGACGATGAGAGTGAGAGGAAGGACAAAAAGACGAAAAAGAAGTTGTCAGGCTTCTCTTCACTGATACGCAAATTCCGACTGTCCAAGAAAGAAGATCAACACGATGAGAACTCACGCCCTAATCGCCTTGCAATTTCGTCAGTCAAAAAACCTACTGATCCGGCCAGTGCCTCTCCACACTCTCCTTCATCTCACCCTCCTCAATTCTATGAAGAAGTGGCAGAAACCTTGGACAAAATTGCTCAGAAACACATTGTGACCAAACCAGCATGGCCCTCCCCAGACAGCCAGCCCACAATCACAGCAGAAAGTGAGAATGATTACTGTGACTTTAATGCTGTTGCTACGGTCAGATGTTAACCAACCAGCACTTTGCCGATGATCCTAGTGGGCTTGTTTTAGCTGGGTGTAGCATGGAAAAATTGTATGAAATATAAATTAGATCTAGTTATATTAAAATCTCATAATCAAAAATTTTACAGCATTGATCCATAAACATTTATATTTATATTCAGTCTAAGTCACCTCAGTTAATTGTATAAAATAATTATTCAGTTTTAAATAAGTTTGAGATAACACTTTACAGGTGGGGGGCACAAATAATACAGTATTATGTTATTACTTATATTAATTAACAACAAACTAATTCTTAGTTACATATTAAGCTCGTGTTAATTTATCATTAATGAATCATGACTCCACTTTTATCTGAAGTAGCAGCTATATGTTTATGATTTGTTCATGATTTGTACTTCAGTAGTAAGTAGTTATTACTAAGTATTTGTGCCCCATCAAGTAAAGTTTGCTTATGTTTCATTGCCACAGCTGCAAATTTCATCTACATAAATTTGTAATTTTCCTAAAAGATCTAATACCATGCAGTGTTATATGTATGAATTCAAAGTTAAAATGGCAGAGTTTTTAAACAACAGTATTTGCAATCAATTTGCAAAGTAGATTTTCTGCTGTAAAAGATGGTGGTTCCCGATGATCCTTGTCTTGTAGCAAAAATATTTGCTTTCCAAAGGTATTTCAGCTCTGGTCTATAATGACGGCTTTCCAGTACCTCAGATTTAAAGCAGAATGTTTTGTGAGTGGTGTGTCATTTGTGTTATCTGGGAGGAATGACTTATTTTGTATTTAATATTGGATTTACTCTTTCTCTAGGTAAAGACAAGGAGGCCGTTGTGAGGCAACTAGTTGATATTTTATCAATGCAAGGGGATGCCATTAACAAGAAGGTATGAAAATCAAATTCTTTGGCCAACCATCTGCACCCCCCATGGCTAATTAGTGTGATTAGACACAACAGAACCAATTATGCCTGATTGACTGTCAATCCTGTCAACTTGCCCTAACAGATCAAAGAAGACCCATTTCTGAAATCGACGCTGGCCAGTCTCTCTTATCCATCCTTTGCAAAGTTGCTTGACATGTTTGCCGATGAAAACGAGGCTCCAGTCCCCACCCAGTCTGACAGTACCACGTTGTCCCACATCGCGGTGACGATGGAGGCGTCACGCCGGATCCTGACAGCCAATGGCACACAGAGGATGCAGGGCTATGCGGAACTCTACATGCAAAAATTTGTCCCCTTGGTGCAAAGTCAGGGTGGATGGGTGAGTTGCCGTCTACTTCCTGTGTACAGCCTTGGTTTGTACTCACTGACCTTTCTTTGTCTTATATCATTGATCGTCATTTTGCCATTTAATTTCCAGGAATGTACGTAACGCTAAACACAACTTATATAAGACCAGTATGATATAATCTAATATTTGTCATTTAACATTACCATTATATACACCTACACTTCCCAACTAACATATCTGACAAAATTTGCTATTAATGCATATCACTGCTGACACTGCTTGAAAAATCCCCACTGCAAAAACCCAAAACAATTTAGAATCTTTATAATCTCATATCACATTTGATAAATTCTTTTTATTTATTGTTTTTTAATCCAAACGGGAAAACAAGATGTTTGAAGCCTCTTACACCATTCTTTAATACACATTCTAACCAACAGCAGTAGTGTATTCGCGGGAATTTAACTTTCACCACAAGGTGTCTCCAATGTTCTTGAAAGGATGTCTGAGTTGGAACACAGAACACAATGTTTTTTTTTTCTTCTCAGTGTCTAAAAATAAAAAAAACAATAGAGCTGTCTCTGACTTTCTTTCCATTTTCTTTGCAGGAGAAGATAGTCCAGTTACAAAATCTTTCTGAGTATGATTAACTAAGAGGACTGGTAGAACAATAATTTTCTTCTGAACTGACATGAATTGACTGCAACAACCAAGGGAAATAGTTGGTGATCCTCCTTACACATTTATATGTTTAACTGTTAATTTGTTATTCTAATATTGTGCAATAGTATTGATGTTTTTTTATACAAAAACTTCTCATGAAGATACTGCATTCACAAACTGAGATGGCAAATTTTATATATTGCAGTAGAGTGGCTCAGTGGGTAACACTGTGGCCTCACTTCCAAGGTTGTGGGTGCGATACCCCTATGTTTAATGTGCACTAGTTTCCTGCTTCTGCTTAGATTTCAGTTTCCATCAGTGTTTATATGTCCCCAAATGAACTCACAGGGTGAATGTTGCCCTGTGATATATCCTGGCATCTCCATGCTCAGTGTAACACGGCTTTGAATAACTGACTGTAAAATGTGACATTAATGTGAAAAATACATTACAGGGCATTTCCACACAGTTAAAAAATAAGAGAAATCAGAATGATAGTGTTAGGGAAACTGAACATTATTCCCTGACACCGTCAAAGAATTCTGTATCTGTAAAATATACATATAACACATGTAATCCATCCATCATTTAGAATCAGTTACTCAGTACAGTGGTGCAGCATTATCCCAGAAAGCACAGAGCAGGAGGCAGAGATCACCCTAGGTGGGATACCAGCACATCTCAGGGCTCACACACTAGGGGCAATTTAGAGACTCTGCTCACCGGGCTGCATCTCTTTAACAGGCGACCTGGGGTGAACATGCAAACTCACACACAGCGCTGGGACTGGGGATCTAACCCAAAACCCTGGAGGTGTGAGGTTCGACCCACTGAGCCATCATACTGATATGTGACTGTAAATAAATTGTATGTAAAGTGTCTAAATACCTCAATCAGGTACTGTGTAAGTGATTGAAGGATGGATGGATGGATGGATGGACTGACAATATATAAAAATACATACAACAGATTCCATTCAGTGATTGTCTTGATGTTGGAATAAAACAACGACAGGACGCAGTGTGCACAGGCTATGTATTGTTTATTGTGTTCAGATGTCTGTAGAGTTTGCTAGGTGCAGTTTGGAAATGAGAGCATGATTTTGTAGTCTTTCCAAGATATGGTGACCTATTGAAAAACTTAGAAATGACTCTAAGAGTTATTCTTTACTCTGTCAAGAGCTGTTTCAGTTTTGCTGTATTTCAGTCATGCGTCTTGTAAATGTAAGATCAGCAGAGCTTCTGATCAACACATCACTCTCAAAAGGTTGAATGCAAACTGATCAAGTTTCAATTTATTCTTTTTCAGCAGGTGCTTGATCACAGATCACAGCTTTTTAAGAGACATGTAATAGGTTTTCTTTGCGCAGTTCCCATGTAGATTTAATTATTTAAAGAGTATTTAAAGTTTGTAATACGATTTAAATAACCATCTTATATTGTACAATCTCACTTATGTCCATGGTGCCCCATACAGTCCTATGTCTGTCTTTTCCCAAGCATGCATTGGTTAATCTCTGGTATTTCAGTATTATTTACATTTTAGCGACTGTTAGATTAGAAAAATACTTCATTCACACAAAAAAGACTTTAGTTGAGCATAGTTGACAAAAAAATCCCCAAAAACAACTGTCTGACACCTGTTTGAAAACACAGTTTTTATAGTTTGCTACTATACTTGTTTAGCAATGGTGATTTGCCACATATATATAGTACAATGGAGTTAGGGAGTCATACACACACAAACGTATAGTACATGGGAGTTACACACACACACACACACATGTTGGCACACCTATATAATTGGGAACCTTCCATTCATTTCTATGGGAAAACCCTAATCCCAGTCACAACACCCTAACCCATAACCAAAAGTAGCCAAACAAAACTTTTGGCATTTTCAGTTTTTTGATTGCACACACAGATCTTTATAAAATTGAGGTTATCCAAATGGGGACCTGTAAAATGTTCCCAAAAGTAAAGAAGTTTCACATTTTTCATCTATGAAACCCCTCCCCCACACACACAGTATATATTTTTGGGTCATTCATAGGAAAATTCTGTAATCTTTGAATAAGTCTGTTGATTAGAAGAACAAAAGTTTAACAGAAAAGGCTTCTTTTGAAGATTCTGCACATTTTGGAGTATAGACAAGTGAAATCTGAAACCAGCATTTATGAATTGGTCTTCATTTGATGAGAGACAAGCTCACTCCATTATTCTTAAACAGCTGT
Organism: Mormyrops boulengeri; assembly: GCA_026781065.1. NCBI lineage: Eukaryota > Metazoa > Chordata > Actinopteri > Osteoglossiformes > Mormyridae > Mormyrops > Mormyrops boulengeri. Next base: position 33,742,115 of record JAODLD010000101.1, on the reverse strand, counting down.
AGTAAGACAGAAAGCTTGACCATCCTGCTCACCCTCTCCATCGTCATCCGCTGGGGGCAGTAGAGAAGAGGAGAGGGAGGCTGTTAGGGGGTCGTTCTCCCTGCCATCCTTGGTGCTCTGTAACAGAGGCACTTCTACCTTGCTGTCTGCCTCATTCTCTCCCATATTTCCTCCTAGTGCCTCAGCCTTCCCTTCCTCGATTGTTGTGAAAGTACTCAGCACCATCTGCTCCTCATCTCCTTCTTTACTTTTCTCCTGCACCTCCTCTTCCTCCTCTCCCCCCTCCTCCATTTCCTTTTCTCCACTGGCAGGCATAGGACCAGCCCAGGCATCGTTCACTGGGTTTTTCTTCTTTTTGTTGTAACTTCCTCCATTCTTAAAGCTAGTCCTCAAATTTTCACCACGCTTCTTCTTCCTGAGCTTGACAAGGATGTAAATAATTCCTCCACCCATACAAATAACAAAAAATGTGATAATTATGACCCATAAGCCATTCAAGTGATCAGCTTTTTGTGAAGGGACAGTGGATTGAGTCTGACTTACAATGAAAGTGGCAGTTGTGGTATCTACATCAGTCTTGTGCCTTTTTTTGTCCAAAGAGACAGAGGAATTAGGAGCATCAGATATATTAAAATCCTGAGGCCGACTTGCTGGAGAATCAGATTCTTTAAATTGTTGAGGTCCACTTGTTGGAGAATCAGATGTTTTAAAATTTAGATGTCCACTTGTTGGAGAAGCAGATGTTTTAAAATGTTGAGGCCCACTTGTTGGAGAAGCAGATGTTTTAAAATATTGAGGCGTACTTGTGATGGGAGCGGGGACTGTTGAAATATGCCACGTTGTGTGATAAGTTTTAATAGTTGAAGTTTTAATTTGTGGTCCAGACTCAGTTTCCTGGAAAGCAGATAAAGTAGTTCTTGAAATTGGTAGAAGTGTTGTTTCAGGAACAGGCTGAATGGTAGTTTCCAGGGTATTAGACTCTGACAGAGGGGTGCTTGAAGTTTCCAGGTGAGTTAGGGCACCAGTGTCAGTTGGAGGTAAGGTCATACTTAGATGCTGGGTCACTGTACTTGGACGCTGCATGTATTTTGTGAGTTGTGATTGGGTATGCAAAGCTGGTTTATAATGCTGTGTTGTGGGTATGAAGGTCTGAGCAGGGAGTGGAGGAAAGTTTATGAAGAGGAAGGGTGTTGTCAAGACAAGTACTGAAATAAACATTCTTCTGAGGTCTGTGATCCGATGGTTACAGAATTGATTGTTTTAATGGTTTCACACTAACTGAAGTAGCAAAGAATTGTTAAACGTAGCAGGTATATGACTTCCCAATTTTGGTTTATCTGAGAGAACATTTACCCTCTTGTTGAAATTAGTCCTAGAGCATTATTTATGTGGCCAGTAGGACTGCTTGTTTAATGATAACTCAAATCAGTTTATCAATTAGATGGTTTATTCGTTTGTCCATTAGTTTGTTTGTAATTAGGTCATTCCAAAGTTTTCTTGTTTATAAGAATGAAACTGGGGAACCAGGCTGATTTCTGCCTTTTCTTTTCCACCCTGCAGTTGTAGGACTTTTTATTTAATTTCACATCAGAATCATTCCACGGTTTTATGCAATTTCTATTTTTGTCATCTTTGCATGAAATGGAAATCAATTAGATTTCAACAATAATAAAAAGAGCCTCGGTAGATTGTATATGAAAACAACAATGTCTGTTGTATTCTCTTTTTGATGTACTGTAAAAGTCCTTAGTAGTCCCGCTTCCACAGTGTCCACAGCGGTGCTCTTTCCAAGGCTTTTGTCTGTTCTAATTTCACCATCACTTCCCTCTTTAAAGCTTCTTCTTAGACTCGACCACTGAGAGAAAGAACAGAGAAATATTCTTTTAACTGGAGAGACTGCCATTGGATCACCTCTCAATTAGCTAAGCTTTGCTGAATGTCTAATCTATCATCGTTAGCTTGGCAGAATAGCCACAGCACCGTTGGACCCCTCAGCAAGACACTTAACCCCCGAAAAATGATCCAAGGGCACTAGATAAATGCCTGACCCTGTACTCGAACCCCCACTTTCACCTGTATGTACAGTATGTGTATGTCTCAAAAAAGGAACGGAAGATGCACACATGCAGAAAGAAGCATTCAAATATACCTGTACTCAAACATGTAAAAATGGCAAAGCATCATTTAATTACGTTTTATTTCATTATATATATACAAAGCCTAAAAGTTTAAAGAATTAATTTTGCCGCAGATTTTACATATTAATCATATTCTTGCAAAAGTTCTTTGTTGAAGTAACAAACTACTTGACACACTGAAAGTTACATCATACCAAAATTTGCCTAAATTAAGATGCCGCTTTAAATATAGCATCTGTGTGTGGAGGGCATTTTTCAGAGACACCAGTAACTTTAAAAAACTACTGAGTCTTGCCTATAGAGAAAAGTCCTGATATATAACTGCATCCTTAAGACACCTCCTTGGTCCACCATATATATCAGAGGCAAATAAGAGCTGGTGCTCGGTCTCGTATGAGATTTTCACCAAAGAATTAATTGTAAAAATGTGGCTATATGGCAAGCAAAGTATCTCCAGCAGACTGAGGACAGAACACTTGACTTCAAGCTACTAGATCTCACTGAATCTGCAAAATCATTTCACATTAATTTTAATGCTAAAGCTACACAGAAGATGTGCGACAGTGTGGTGACAAAGCCCTTTGAGAAATACCCCAGAATACTGCTGTTCATAAGCAATTTCTAAACCATTCGAGATATCATAAGAAAATTTGCCAAAATTTCACAATTAATGGAGAAAGCAATTACTTAAATGTTTAAATACAGTGTTTGAAACACTTTTTCTGTGTAACTTGAGAGTAATCAGTACACTGATTGTTTTTATTTCACAATTGACAGTGTCACAATTGTGTTACACAATTTCACTGGTAGTCCCTGTAACAGATAAAATGACTTACCTTAATTTCATTGCTCAAATGTTAGAAAGTAGTGAACGAAAATGGCAATATATGCATGAATTTAATAGAACCAAGCTCTTTCTATTGTCACTCGTGCTGTCTCTTCCTCTTACTGCGTATGTCAGAGAGGGTGGCTGATTACACCAACAAAATAAAGATGGCTCACTCAGATGGCTGGAAACTCTGCCTAGGCGTGGTTTTTCAATGCGTGAAAATGCGAATATGATACATGACTATGTATGAGTTTGGTTCAAAGTCAATTTCTCTTGCATGCACATTGGAAACATGAACATGGAGGCGTGAAGACAACATGGAAACAAACAAGTCACTTCAAAAATGTTTTAATTATCCACAGTATATTTAGAAGTGGTAAATTTGATCAACATTACCTTGTTTCACCAGTGCACATTTACTGACACGTGGGAAAAGTCAGCTCTTCCTCTCGTATCTATTTAAAATCATGTCTTGCAGTTCATAGAAAATTTGTAAGCTTATTTCCTCATTTGTTACACATTGTACTTTTCATTTGATCTAACTTACCCATTACAAAAGCAGGTCATGTTTTACTCTGCTTTTTAGCTGGGTATCTCTTCTTCCCCCCAGAGCTAGCACACCTGTAGCTCTTATCCAGCTTATTTTCCCCAACATTAGGAAGTGAAATGGATTCCGAGTTGAAGCTCCTAGAGTCTACATCTTGCATTAAATGTAACTTGATGTATGTAGTGCTGTGGCATCATCAAGTCCTGTTAGAGTACCACTACTCAGTAGAATTTATAGTTTAAATTCCAGTAAATGTAAATTAAATGGTTTCAAAATAACTTGTAATCTTAATTAAATTCTTTCGAGTTTTTAAATCAATGGGTAAAAGTTAGGGACGTGCAGTTATGTCTTACTTCATCCAGTGAAGACAAAACAAAAAGTAAAATGCACATAATGAAACTTTCACAGCATATCTTCATTTTCTCAGCAAGAACAGACCCTGCCCAAGTTTCAGTATAAATGACGATTCCATGGCAGCAAGGAACTGGGTTGCATGTGAAAATAAGAGGATGTGGTATGTGGCCTTCATCCTTTTTCACTGAGAATGCAGAACAACACTTCCTGTTGACTGTTTTTTTTTTTATAACTGATTTTAAGGGCAATGAGGGTTAGCAACTGTCACGACACCTGGAATTGTAATTATGGATATATATAGACACATCTAAAAGTATTGGTACCCTAACACTTGTTAAAAAAGAATCACAAGTAAATAATGTTGACTTGGTGGGCAAAATGGCACTCATAGTCAACATGTCGAATGCTCAGGGATGAAGACCTGAGTGACTTTGACAAGAGTCAAACCATTGCAGCCAGACGACTGGGTCTGAACATCTCTGAAAAGGCAGGGCTTGTGGGGTGCTCATAGTCAGCTGTGGTGAGTACCTTCTGAGCATGGTCTGAGAAGGGAAAAACCATGATCCACCAACAGGGTGCTGGGCAGCCAGGACTCATCGATGCCAGATGTGAATGAGGGCTATCCCATGCAATGCAAAACAACAGAAGGGCTACTGTGGCACAAATGGGGCTGTGTAGCCTCATGCCAGTCAAAGTGCCCATGGTCACCCCTGTCCACCATCGAAAGTGCCTATAATCGGCACATGAGCAATGGAACTGGAATTTGGGGCAATGGAAAAAGGTGATGTGGTCCTATTGAACCCATTTTTTTTTACATCATATAGGCCAAGGTACAGGTACATGTCAAGCATCTATGGGATGTTTTGGACCAACAAGTCCAATCCACAGCTACATAGCTCCATATGCAGCAGGGCTCAATGCACTGTGTGTCATTACACATTACTGGGTAGGGTCTCCCTTTGCTCATCAGTGTTTCATAGCATGGATTCCGCAAGATGTTGATTCCTTTGAGATTCTGGTCCATGCTGACATGATTGCATCATGCAATTTCTACAGATTTGATAGCTGCCCATCCATGCTGTGAATCTCCCATTTTACTATATCCCAAAGGTGTTCTACTGGATTCAGATCTGTTGACTGGGAAAGTTTTACAAACCAGTTCAAGATGACTTCTTCTTTGTGGCCATTAGAAGATGGGTAAATTTTTGTTTGTTTATTAAGAAGGGATGCACATGGTCAGCAATAATACTCAAATAGACCGTGGCATTCTAGTGATGATTGATTGCTATTAACTAGGGTTGGGGCCATTCCGGAATGCATTCATCAGTTCAATCAGTCATTGAAACTGGAGTGGGGAATGGAAAAAAAACTATGGGGAATATAATTGGAATTGAATTTGAAATACAGGGATATTTAAATTCCATCTCCAGTTCCATTTCTGGATTTGGACTGGAATTGATGAATGCATTCCGGAATGGCCCCAACCCTGCTATTAACAGGTTGAAAGTGTGGCAAGAACATGTTTCCCACATTACACCACCACCACCACCACCCTGGGCCCAGTCTCTCAAAACCTTCGTAACGCTACGTTGTTCGTATGTTCTATCTTTTAACATAGAACTTACAAACAACATATCATTAAGGTTTCAAGAAACCGGGCCCTGGACTGTTGACACAAGACAGGCTGGGTCCGTGGTTTCACACTGTTGATCCCAAATTCTCACCCTGCCATCTGTGTGCTGAAATCAAGTTATATTACACCAGGCTATATCTTTCCAGTTTTCAACAGTCCAGTTGTGGTGAGCCTGTAACCACTAAAGTCTCAGGTCTCTGTTTCTTGCTGACAGGAGTGGAACCAGACATGGTCTTCTGCTGTTGTAGCCCATCTGCTTCAAGGTTAGATGTGTTCTGCATTCTGATATGCTTTTCCACTCACCATGGTTGTACAGAGCGATTATCTGAGTTACTGAAGCCTTTCTGTCAGCTCCAGCCAGTCTGGCCATTCTCCACTGATCTCTCTCATAAAGAAGGCGAAATGCCACTCACTGGATGTTTTTTGTTTTTCCATGACATATTGAGTAACATAATAGACTGCTGTGTGTGAAAATCCCAGGAGATACTGGATACTTAAACCAGTCCAACTAGCACCAACAATGCTGCAGTTAAAACGATGATTTTTTTCCCCATTCTAGTGTTTTATGTGACCATTAACTGCAGCTCCTGACCTGCATGATTTTATGCATTACACCGCTGCCACATGACAAATGATACACAATGCATGTTCCTAGTAAAGTGCTCAGTGAGTTTTCATTTGATCTAACTTTAAATTAATTAGTTAAGTAACTGAACTAGGTATTGTTTAATCAAACAATTGAGGTAGCGATCCAGTCAAACAATACATTGGTGTATTGTATAGTTGCTGCAAATACTGGGGTGATTTCACGAGAGGTTTTGAAATCAATGTTACATCAGCAGGAAAATCATTTAGACATTTTTTGTTTGACTGCCCAAGACTTTTGGTAGTACTCTATGTAAATGAAAAATTTATTTTAAAGGGCATCCCATGTGACAGAATGTGCTGATTGCTCAGACTGAATGCTGGATTTGAATGTAGAGTTTGATTGTGGTGTGAGAATAATTTGGAAATACTCTGATGAAGGAGTACTTGTGGATATTTTAACCATGTACAGATCTGATAACAAATCAATATCCATTAGAAAATCCATTTGACCTACAGAAAATTGAAATGGGATTGAAATGGTGCTTTTTGGCTATTTGTCCAAGAGGTCCAAGCACTGGGTCAGCCATTTATCTGGCACCCCAGCAGCTTTTCTGGGGGTGCCCATGGACAAAACATTCTTCTGAGCATGGGATTCAAACCAGTAACCTTCAGACAAGAGGCACAGAGAGCTCACCAACTGACCCACTGAACCACAAACACTAACCACACTGTACCAAAACCAGGTGACACATGGAGAGGAAGAACTAGGGACATTACTTAGGTGTCGGAGTAGAGATGGATTAACAAAATGCTGGTGAGGAATGAAAGAGGAAGAAAGCTGTTTTTACATCAGTATGGGGGAAAACACAGGGCTAACCCAAAGGTTCACAGTAAGACCTCACATACAAAATAGTCCATCTCCTGGACAAAAAACCTGGGTATTGGTTTGGGCGGCAATAAACAAAGATAGGTTAAAAGGTTAATCCTGCATCAAATGGGCCTCCAAAGATATGTAGTTAAACTACTTGGCAAGTCTAAGTTGCCCATAGGGTGGAGGCCCGTGTGCATGCACATACCCTGTAATATGCTAGCACTGCATCCAGAGTGTACCCTAGTCTGGAGGTGTGAGGCGATAATGCTAACCACCAAGCCACTACATTGCTCTAAATGAAAATATGCAGAAGTGTAACATGTTTGATGTCATTTAAGCACTGAGTTGATTAATACAAGAAATGTATCAAAACACTACAAAATATGTTTGCAAAATGGAAATAGATGGTCTAATAATTATACTAATAATTACGCTTTTAATTTGAATTAATATAGCATGTATTTCTAGTGTCTATTTTTGATCTCTCTTTTTACAAGACCTTTGTTGTTAAAGAGCTTAATGCTGGTTTTTGTTTTGTAGTTTTTTCTATATTGCATTTGAGGGGCTAGCTGCTTGGAGAAGGGGCCAATACCTGGATCCACAAATCTTATTGCTTGCTGTTGGTTATTATTCTTTGTATTCTAAATACATACAGCTTTTATAACTTAGCCTAAGTGTGCTGCTAACTGGCAGCTGGAAACCCTTTTTTCATATTATGGCCTTACCTAGGACCAGACGGAAGAGACACCCATGCTACTGGTATGTATATATAACATAAATTGGAGACTTGTCACTGATCCTGCTGAATTTGAAGTGGGTGATTATTGTGGCCACGGTAAACCGCCGTCACAGCTTCCTCCTGGATTTTCAGAATTGCCGTAAGGAAGACCTGCTACTCCTTGGCAGACTTTTCAACATTTCAGTGATGCATTCTAGTACCAAGAGACAAATAAAATCACTGCTACAGCAAAGACTAATGGATAGTGCCTAAGTGACATATGACAGAAACAACAAGAGTTGTGTTTGGTGAAGTGCAAGCAGTGGCAGCAGTGAATGCTGGGATAGATCTGGTAGACCCTCTGGAATCTGCTCCTGTCTTGGCTATCTGCCTTATGGAGCTTGACATGGAATTGAAGCACCTACAGTATGAAGCACAGTCCCTTTATGTTTGTAAAAAGGAGGTGGAAGCAGGCAAGGATCTGGAAATGTGGCAGCTTGAACTTCAAGCCGTACAGGCTGGGGCACCAACAGCTGGATGGTGGAATATTACATCATCTGTTTGGACTGCCTTTCCACCTGAGTTTTATGCAAGTAGACATTAATCAGAGAGATGGATATGGGTTTGTATTATAATGCTTGGGAAAAACAATGAACCTTTGTTATGATGGCCAAAAGAAGAACTCTTGTGCTGCAATGTAAATTAGTCAGGAAAACATAAGAAATGTGTTCTTTCTTCTCTTTGGAGCAACATTTGGACTATTACAATGTTACGGTATTAAAGTCATTGCAATATATGTTTATGGATGGGTCCCAGAGATCTTTTAGGAAAGGTTTTGTAATCATGTTAAAACTACAAATCAAACTCTTGCAGAATTTGCTCAGAAAGCATTCATCCTTTTTGATAGATGGCGTACTACTAGCAAAGTCACGTTTCGAGTAACTCAGCAAGTTACTGTTACTCACAGGACTTAAACATTGTATACTTGACAGGATTGTTGTGTACTTGAAAAGCTACTCCGGTTTCGCAAGCTTCTGTTCTGGCTGATAAGCTGATTTTGACATGTTAGAGCCTGTACTTTGTCAACTCATGAAAAAAAATCATTCTACCTTAAAGACAAAGGCTTGAATGTTTCTGTATAAGCAGTGAAATCAGATGTGGGCAGACATCTGTCCTGGGCAGACGTGTGAGTGATAGTGCTTGTGCCAATAGCATCGGACACCAAAGGCCTGTTACCATTACTATCTGATACTAGTAAGTGCTGTGGAATCTGTTTGTTTTGCACAACACTCATTTTGCATATGATGTTTTAATTGAAGGCTAAGTCAGGTTATATAAAAGGCCACGTACATACAAGTCATTTGTAGAATGAGACTTTAAGATCTTTGATATCTCACTTCAAACCACTGTTCTTCAGTATGACAGTTGATGTTGGTCAATATACTCTATTCAAGAAACACACACAAGTGAATGCTACAAAGCAAACTATTATACAGACTGAGGTTAAATGTTTAGCTGTATGTATGAGTATGGTTTAGCTGTGTCCAGTGTCAGTACTCGGACTTCTCCATGATTAGTGCCAAATTTGGATGGTAGATCATGTTTCTGTACCAATTACAGGGAAAAAAAGCCATAATGTGTCTTGATTATTCCATTTTCTGTGATGAAGGATTGCATTGATAATGATGGTTTTCTCATCAGGTCAATAAACTGGATTTATTAAAATAGAAACTTTATTGATTCTCATGTGGAAATTGTCTTTTTGCAATCCTGCTCTCCATGAGACATATAGACAGGTGAGTGCAAGCTCAGCGGGATGCAGCACCCGTGGAACAACGGGGGGGAGTAAAGGGCCCAATGGAGACATCAATCTGCTGGCCCCGGGACTCAAATCTGTGACCTGCTGGCAGTGAGGAGCTATTAGTTTAACTACATTTCCTAGTAGCTTGCCTGTAGCGTCGCTGATTTCTGAATCAAATAACTTTCCAGTAG
>JAODLD010000101.1:33707373-33720316 GCA_026781065.1 Mormyrops boulengeri | reverse complement strand
AATTTAACTAGGTTACTGTATGTATTGATGTCAATATCATTTATGTAAATTAGGAACAATAATGGTCCTAAAATTGATTTGTCGATTTTCATAAAACGTTCGACTCAGTTGATCGAGTTGCCCTGTGGGATATCCTGAGACTTTATGGGATCCTCCTGAAGTTACTGGATGCCATAGCCGGCCTGTACACTGGTACTGTGAGTGCTGTGCAGAGTGGAGGGAGAACCTCTGTGTTCTTCCCAATTGATTCTGGGGTTCACCAGGGGCATGTTCTTGCTCCTACCCCATTCAATGCTTGTATGGACAGGGTATTGGGCAGGGTCGTGGGGTCCAGCAGCTGTGGGGCGTCCGTTGGTGAAGAAAGATTTACTGATCTTGACAGTGACACAGCTGCAGAGGATGCTCTCTATGGTTCCTCTGTAAAAGGTGGGGAGGTTAGGAGGGTGAGGCCAGCTTTCTTTAGCCGCTGCAGGAAATGGAGACATGGCTGGCCTGTTTTGGTGGAGGTCATAGTGTTGAGTGTCCTGGTGAAGTTTTATGTTATTTGCACTCAGAAGAACTTTATGCTACTTACTGTTTCTACAGCAGAGTCATTGATTTTCAGTGAAGCAGAATTCATACTGAAGTTCACAATTATCTCTTTAATTTTGTTAACATTTAGAGATAGAATGTTGTCTTGACACCAGTCTTTCGGCCATTTGACTCATGCTCTGTACTGGTAGTCATTGTTGTTAAGTCCCAGCATTGTTGTGTTATCTGTGAACTTGGTGATGTGATTTGAGCGATACTATGAAGCAAAGTCATGTGTCAGCAGAGTGGACAACAGAGGGCTTAGCACACTGCCTTGGGGGCACCAGTGCTCACTTTGGTGATCTCGGAGGTGTATTTTTTAAAAAATATTTTGCAGTAAGTTTTCAAAGACCAGTTCATAATAAATGTTGCCTTTTTACTTCAGGACTGGTATAATAGATTTAAGTTTTTTTTTCTACTTCTAGAAGTGACACTTCTTTTTTGTAAATAACTGTTATTTGTTTGATCAGATTCTCTTTATACTGTTTTCAAGTTATTCTGACAGGTTCACAAAAATTCTTTTCAGATTGTATGGTGGTTTGATGATATATGATCTTGCTTTACAGGATTGGCTTAGTCGGTATGGATACTTGGCCCCTCCAGATCCCCACACAGGGATGCTTCAGACAATGGATGAGATTAAAAAAGCTCTTAAGGAGATGCAGAGCTTTGCTGGGCTGAAAGTGACTGGAATACTGGGTACCTTTGTTTCCCTGCTCTGTGACCAATATCTGACTATATTTCCCCATTTTTGTCCTTCTTCAGTTCTGTCTTGCTTTTATTCTCCTGCTCCTTTTTCTGTATTAATATGAAAGTAACCAAAGTTTTGTTGTTTGATGGACACATTCCCACTGTATGGAAAGACCATGTAATCCAACTTTATATTACCTGTTGAACATGTGCAGATGTATACTCAAAGTACACTACATAAATGCTTATTCTTGTTAGCAAATGATACATTGTCACTGACATCCATTTTATTACTATCTCTGTCCTAGATGCAGATACTGTCCGCCTTATGTCTACACCACGTTGCTCTATTCCTGACATAATGAGAGCCGAAGATAAGCTGAGGAAAAGGAGACGAAAAAGATATGTGTTATCAGGGTCACGTTGGCATAAGACTGACATCACTTGGAGGTCTGTATAGCATGATTGCATTCATGAAAACTAGAGTATCACCTTCAGGATGTCATTTGTAATACTGCCCTCTCTGAGATCACCAGATCAGTTGGTGGCTGCATGGTGTCTATTAGGAATGGACCACATTTTTTCAGTTCCGATCCAATTCTGATACACAACTGCCGTAAATACCAGGAACAGGTGTGGCTCATCAGAAGCCAGATAGGATAGAAAACCTACTGGATAGTAACTCTCCAGGTCGAGAGTTGCAGACCCATGGTCTAATATGTAGGGATCGGTGCCGATAACGATCTGAATTTCGGATTGGTACACCTTTAGTGTCTATGTTGATATTTCTGTTTTCACAATACTAAATAACAATGTATCCTTGTGTTGCGTTAATGTATGGCTATAACTTTAAAGAATTTCTTCTTGTTCCATTGCTGCCATTTCTTCATGTTTTCTCCTATTCAGTCTCAACAGTTATCCATCTCCTCCATCAAAACTTGACCCTGAATTAGTAAAGCGACTCCTGAGTCAGGCATTCAGAGTATGGAGTGATGTCATCCCGCTGAACTTCCACTATAAGGGAGATCTGAAAGGGGAAGGGGACATCAGGGTGTATTTTGCCAGTGATTTTCATCAGGATGGGTACCCCTTTGATGGCAAAGGAGGAACCTTAGCCCATGCATTCTTTCCATCAAATCATGAAATGGCAGGAGATACACACTTTGACGATGATGAAATATGGAGCTTTGGAGGTACAAACGTGTGTGTGTGTGTATGTGTGTGTGCCAATTATAAGTTTGGATACACCAACCCTTAGAAAGGTCTATTTGTACTATTTTCTGCATTTTAGAATAAAGACAGCAAAACCATAAAATAACATATGCGGAATTATGTACTGACCGAAAAAGTTTTTAAAAATGTATTTGTTGGCGAGGAGCAGCTCTGTGGATTATCTTGATTAACTGTGTCATGACTTCGGGTAAGAGATATTGCTGTTGAATTTTTCAAATGTATTGGCGCTATAATCACCACAGAAAGAATGCCATTGACTCTTATCATATTCGAGAGAAGCCCAACAATTCTATAGCCAATATCTCCAAAAGTAGGCATCTCCCAGCAGAACAACCCAGTTGGATAGATATCACTAAAGCCCCTCTAAAACATGTATTTTTTAGTTTTGGGGTGAACTGCCCCTTTAACCCAAAGTTTTGATGTAATAGGCTTTATTGTAGTCTGTGGGTACAAGTTGTCCGCAAGTCGAACGTTCTTAACCTGGGGACTGCCAATATAACATAAGACACAATATCACACACATTTAACTAAATCTTTATAGTGGCTGCACAATTGGTTTGTTTTGGTTCTTGCCCCATGCCACACACGTGGTTAAATACATCCGCTAAAATCCACTTTTTATTAAGGCTTTATTTGGATTTATTAAAATCCAAATTTTATCAAGGCTCTTGTTGGACATAAGTATTATTGGGCAATACTCGATAGGACACAGGTTGATGGATAAGTGTGTGTGTGTGTGTGTGTGTGTGTATATATATCAAACTAAAAATTCATTATAAACCCATATTTGTGTATACAAATTTATTCTTTAGTCATCATTTCTTTTGTCCTTCATTCTTTTATCACTTGATGAAAATACATTTATCAAAGACAGCTCCTGTTTTTGGCTTAAGGACACATAATACCTTGCTGATTGGGGACTAACATTGAATATGTACAAATGGGGCACCGTGTGGCTCTGTGGTCTTTGCATCACTGCTGGCTGGTCACTCTGATCCTGATTTGTATGTTGCTTTGGACAAAAACTTCTGCTAAATGTAAAAATGTGTATAAAATAAATGTATAAAATGTCCTGACAATAGCCAGATTATTTGAATGCTTATGATACAATATGACACATTAAATTAAATTACGCAATGTGTTCCAAATTCATGAATTTCTTTCAGATGACAGTGACAGCACTGACCTCTTTACAGTGGCTATCCATGAGTTTGGTCATGCTTTGGGACTCTCGCATTCATCCGCTGAATTGTCCATTATGAGGCCTTATTACCAAGGAGCAATAAAAGACATAAATAATTACAAACTTCCAAAGGATGACAAACTGGGCATCCAGGCACTATACGGTATGGGGCTACCAAACATCGGAAGGGTTTGTCTGTTACCCAGTGTGTACCTCACACTCTGATGACTTAATTTATATTGATTACACTAATTCTTTGTCTCATATCATCATCAGATACATGTCATGATTGAATAATATGTTTAATATTTGCTGGCTCTTTTTTGCTTCTCAAAGGAAAAAGGAATGACAGAGTCGCACCTGATCCCAGGATTCCTCCTATTCCTGATTGGCCACATCAGCCCAATCCTCCCCCATCAAAACCAACACAACAGTGAGCAGTGTTATTAATAAATCAAATCAAAGTTTTCTTTGCAAATGCACAACAATACCTTCATCACATACTTCACATAATTACCAACTCACCAGTGATGTCAAGAACTTGCATACCTGTTATAATAAAGACATTGGAAACATAGTTTGTTAAAATGTGTGTAAAAGTGACTGTAGTCAGTTTATATTGTTGTCTTGTATCTTGTGTGTTATGTGCTGACCAGTGATTCCCTGTCCATGTTTCCCTTCCTTAGCCCAGACCCCTCCATTCCTGATCGTTGTAAGGGGGGATTTGATGCTGTGGTCAATATCAGAGGCGAGATGTTCTTCTTCAAAGGTGAAAGTAACCTACCAGTAGTGTGTTCTTTATGAATGTAAAAATATAAGATTCATGAGTAGCATTTTCACAATTTGGGGCTTTGAAGGAACCTGTATAAATAACTACTATATTCACTATCATAGTTTTTCCTGCTTATCAATTTTAGCATTTATCATTCATCTTACTGTCTTTTAGGCCCATATTTTTGGCGGGTACGACCATCAGGTTCGCTAATGTCTTTCACTCCAGCTTTGATAAAAAACTTCTGGATTGGTCTCCCACCTGAAACCAACAAAATTGATGCCGTATATGAGAGAACCAGTGACAGCAATATTGTCTTTTTTATAGGTGAGAAAGCAGCATTATATGAATAACTGTGTAATCTGCATCTCACTTTTGTGAATATATCACTTAGAGACTGTCTTTTTCTATTTACAGGGAATCAGTACTGGGTCTTCAAAGAAACCATATCTCTTCCTGGTTACCCACACCCACTGTCTGAATGGCGTATGCAAACATCTGATGGGAGAAATGTGCAGAGAGTGGAGGCAGCATTCGTGTGGGCACGCAATGGGAAGACATACTTGTTCAGTAATGGGGAATTTTGGGGCTTTGACGATGAAAGGCAGATTGGAAGAAATATGGATGGGCAATACCCCCGTAAGACAACCCTCTGGAAAGGAGTGCCCTCTGACCCTGACAGTGTCATAAGCTGGGGAGATGGTAAAGCAAATAATTATAATACAAAAACAAGACACTCACAGTAGCTAGCCTGAGGCACATTATGTATAATAATATATAAAATTATGATAGGTTTACCCAAGACCACTATATTAAGTTTAGCACCATGAAATGTACAGGTAGGTGACAAACTGTCCTAACATATATAGCAAGTTGTCACTATGACCCTATAATAGTAGCAGACTTATTATGTAAAAATACCATTTTTATTTACATATTTGTATTCAAATTTACAGCCATGTTTGAAGTGAAGCTAAATGAAAAGAGGGTATTGTTAAGTTTGGCATCGAACCTAAAAGAAAACATGAGAAGTGTAGTCAAAATTGAGAGCCTGAGAAAGCCCACCTGTAACATGCTATTAACCATCTGCTTCCTGTTTTTACTACATTTCCTTTGTATCTTCTGTTCCTAATGTGATAACGAGCTTCTTTTTCTCACCTGCTTCTTAGGAGATCTGTATTTCTTCAAAGGAAACTCCTATTGGATCCTAAAGAATGGGGAAATGAACCATGAAACCATAATTAGCAAATCTGTAGCGGTTGATTGGCTGAAATGTCCCAAACCACAAATGTGCAATGAATGCAACTGTCTTCTGGGTGCAGCTTTCATGTCCCAAATCTCTTTTTGGGTTATCTGGATATCTATAGTGAATATTTGTGTTTTTATAAATTAAATGAAGAGAAAAACAGTGCGATGTTGTGTGTCCAGTAATGTCAATATAGCATGACAAAAGAAACAGTTTCTGCTGTGCAAATTTCATGTCAGTTGACCAAAGATAGGCCAAGATTTCAGTCCCCATCGTGCTTGGTGTCTTCACTACTGAATTTGATAGACTGTAACGGACAAATGATTTTGAAATAAAAAATCTGTAAGAAAACTCATGAGGCTTTCTCTGAAGATCACCTGTGCAAAATTTGGTGAAGATTCAACAAGGGTTGTTACTGCTGAAAACTTGTCTGATTAAATGGCAGAAGGAAAGATAACAGATGTCCTACGATATTATGAAAGCATGTCTTGTTACATATTAAAACACTGGTAAGGATGCTAGAATATGATATTTCACAAAGGTTATGTCTGTAAATGATAAAAATCCTAGGGTTTTATTTAACACCATAAGTAAGGCTATTACTCCCTCAAACCCAGTTTATTTGGATTTGTCTCTACAACCAGTGAAATTGTGTCGACTGATTGACTGACTAGACTTCAAATCACACATGACATAGGGTGCCCCCATCTCCCCCTCCGGGAGACAGAGACTTGGCTGGCCCCAACTGACATCGGTGGCTGCACCAGGACTTGAGTATCCAGGTTGGCATATATCTTGGGCTGAGGCGGGGACAATCGGTTTATCCAACCCAATCTGGCAGCAATCGGGGAGTTGGCCGGGCAGTGACCAGGGATACGGGAGTTAGCCGGGCAGTGATGAGGAGGGCATCACTGAGGAACTAGGAGATGGGGTGGGCACCGATGGAGTACCTGGAGACAAGGTGGGTGCCACCAGGAGATGGGGTGTGAGTCAACAGCACTGCAGGTACGAAGAACACCAAGGGACTGCCAGGAAAAAAGGGTGCACCAGTGGGAGCCAGCATGCTGGACAGCTGCAGCAAGAGGTGGGGAGCTGGCATGCTGGACCACTGCGGCAAAAGGCAGGGAGCCCGCATGCTGGACTGCTGTGGCAAGCAGCGGGGAGCAGCGTGAAGAACAGCGGGTTCTGGCTGCTGGAAGCCGGCAGACGGTGCAGCGGGTTCAGCCTGTGGAAAGCCAATGGGCAGAGGCAAACCCTGTTGAAGGACGACTAAGGGCTGAACTGTGTCTCACTGTGGAGAGGCGGTGGAACCTGGAAGATGAGATTGCCCTCCCTCAAGTTGCAGTTGCATTTTTTTCATTAGATGCCAGACTTTCTCCACCTCCTGGGGATCCACGTCTGGGGTGAGTCCTGACAGCACTTTCTCCGCATACAGGAGGAGTGCTTTCACCTCAGGGATCCAGCATTTTATGGGATCACATCTCCACTCTAGGTGGTTGTCAAGGAGGGTGAACCCCTCTGCAAGTAGGGAAGGTGGCTCTGGTGGGTCCTGCAGCTCTGGTGACCCCTTTAGTCTTCGGATCCAAGGCACGTGGTGTATCCACTCAGCCAGATGATCAAAGCTGGGGCAGAGGGACAGGCTGTTGGAGGCTTTTTGAGAGTTAATTTACTGTATCAGATTTCAAGGGTGAGGGAAGGCAGAAAGAACCACGAATGGGGAATATCCCCAAAGGGAACTTTATTTGTATACAACAGAGAATAGGACAGGTCCTTCTGTGGACCTGGTGGGAACTGGGGTAATGACAGGGAACAATGACAAAACTGGGGAATACAGGGCTAGGAAGCACATATATACAAGACTAATGAGGGACTGACACAATTCTGGTGTTACCACATTATCTGGGAGATTTTGGGTTGGGGAAAACGAGCAAAATACATCTGGGATGAATTAAGAGGGTTCCAGAGGGCCAGCAGTGACCCCTGCTGGCCATACGGGGGATAGACCAGACAGGTTGTGACATTTAGACCTATATCAAAACTACCTTTCCTTGCCAAGGTTTCAGAACACAACAGAAAACAACATCACAGTACATAAACTGCCCTTGTTAGAGATTTTAATTAAGAACAGAAGCTTTGGTAGTGACAGCTCCAAGAATGTAGAATGCCTGACCTTTACGCATACCCTGTGAAAATCTATACGTTTTGTCATATTACACCCTGTAAAATAAAGTAGTATTAAGTAAAGCTGTAAAGCAGTAATACATCCAATTTTTAGGTGTATGCACACATTATAGCCCTCATTGCCAATGTGAAAATAACATTCAAAAACTTTTTTCACAATTATTAAAAAACATTAAAACAATTATTAAACAATTATTAAAATTTGTGAAATACCTGGTTTTGTGAAGTGATCAGCCTCTTAGAATGTACCAATCTAAACTTGCTCTGAACAACCAATCAGATGCCAGATCAAACATTAGGCTACTTTCCCCACCTGACATCAATTCTAGTGGTTTTGATTACCTCAGAATAAAACCCTGCTATCTCTTGAAGATTTCACTACTAGTAGTGCAAGGTTCTGAAAAGAATTCAACATGGTTGGGGAAAAATGGTGTTTTAAAGTTGTAGAAAGACACAAATTAACTAAAGGCTATAAAAACATTTCAAAAGCTTTAGCTATCTGTCTGAGTGCTGTTCAGAGCATCATTAAGAAGTGGAAGATGTATTGCGCCACCAACACTGTGCCTAGGTCATGCTGTCCGTCCAAACTGGGTGACTGAGCTAGAAGGGCATTGACCAGAGAGGCTACCAACACGCCAAAGGCAACTTTGAAGGGCTTACAAGGCTTCATGGCTGGGAATGTTTGATCTGTGCATGTGACAACAATCTCTCAAGCTTTACACAAAGCTAGCCAATATGGAAGGCAAAAAAGAAACCTATTCTGAAAAGTGCCACATTCAGTCTCGTTTGTTCTATGCAAAAACACACCTGGGAGATTTTGCTGCCATGTGGAAAAATGTGCTATAGTCAGATAAAACAAAAACTGAACTCCAAGCATTGTGTTTGGCGAAAGGCAAACACAGCACACCATCCAAAAAACAGCATATTGAAGCATGGTGGGGGCAGCATCATGCTGTGGGGGTGTTTCCCTTCAGCAGGAACTGGGTGATTTGGTCAGGATTGAAGAGAAAAATAGATGCTGCCAAGTACACAGGAAAACCTGCATCTCTCTGCTAGACAGCTGAAGAAGGGTAGATCATTCACCTTGCAGCATGACACCGATCTTAGACATACCACTAAAAGAACAACACAGTGACTTAAGGATAGGAAGGTGAATGTCCTTTAGAGGCCAAGCCAGAGCCCTAACTTAAATCCCAAAGAAACTCTGTGGATGTATTTGCAGAGAGCAGCCCATTGCTGCTCACCACAGAATCTGACTGAACTCGAACAATTGTCCATAAAAGAAAGGGCAAGCATTCCCCAAGCTAGGTGTGCAAAGCTGGTACAGACATATCCAAAAAGATTGATGGCTATAATTACAGCAAAAGGTGGCTCAAATAAGTATTAAATCAGAGGATGGATGACTTTTCTCACCCTGTCATTCTAGTTTTTAATTTTGTAATTCATTTTCTGAGCTGTTCACTTTCATTTCAATAGTTTTATGTTGTAAGGCAAATTTGTAAATATAGCTGGTAAAAGTTTTTTTGAGAATGGATTTTGATTTCACGATTGTACGACAAATAAAGTAACTGTTTCAAAAGGGTATTGCCACGCCCTGCCTACTTGCCCTCCCATTTTCTCCCTAGGGTGGCCCTAACGAGCCACACGTTATGCGTTTGTCTTACCACTTATTCCTGCCCTTGTGTGATTCACTTCTGCTGCCTCTTATTTGCTCTCGTTAGTTCTTGTTACAAGTGCTTCCCAGTCCTGTACTCCCTAGTCCTAACATTAATGTTGCTGCTCCTGTTAGCCTGTGTTCATCCCTGTCAATGATCCCCCTCTGATTCTGTTATTTTCTGGCCTGTTGCCTTTTTGTTAATATAACCCCTTTTGCTTACCTTGATTCCTGCTCCTGTGTTCTTCGCCCCCCTTTGCCTACGGCCGTGACAAGTGATCTTAATGGTGCCTTGGTTAGAAAAAAGCATTGCGCTGCTTTATTTGTGGATCTATCTAAGGCATGGGTGTCAAACTCCAGTCCTGGAGGGCCGGAGCCCTGCTCATTTTTGGTTTTCCCCTCATTTAACACACCTGATTCAACTCCTTGTGCTAATTACCACATAGCTCAGGCGTTTGATTCAGCGGACCATAAATTATTGCTAAACAAACTCAGGAAGGTTGGTTCAGTTCAAATGCAATTAAATGGTTCAGCAATTATTTTTTAGATTGAACAATGTGTTTATGCAGAGGGCCACAAATCTGATTTTGTTGAGATAACCAAAGGCGTCCCGCAGGGTTCCATATTGGGGCCTACTCTGTTCTCTATTTTTATAAATGACCTGAGTAAGTTCAAACAAAAACACATCTCTATGCTGATGACGCTGTCATTTATACACATGCTCTCTCTAAGGTACAGCCAGTGCAAGAGCTCCAGGCGGCATTTCAGTCATTACAAGCTACCCTGCTGAGTTTAAAATTGGTTTTAAATGCTCAGAAAACAAACTTCATGGTTCTCTCAAAAGATTGTTCACAAGTGCTTGATGTTAGGATTCTCATAATTGATGGTAAATCCATTGAAAGGGATTGAAGATTTTCATTGAAGATTTTTATTTTAGAAATAAGTCTTGCTTTACTGTCAGTGCCAAGAAAAAAAACTTGTTGAAGCTATTTTTTGCCTGTGATTGATTATGGTGACGTATTGTATATGCATGCATCCCCCTCCATTTTATGTAGTCTTGATTCAGTATATCACATCTCTGTGCATTCTTTATGATTGGGTGGGCTGGACATCATTGACCACTGACAGAAAACAGCATTGGTATATTTTTATCTATACCGGGTAAATTGCCAGCTTACCTCTGTAACCTAATCTGTCTCAGCTCAAGTAGTTACCAGCTATGCTCCTCCAAGTGGTTATTTTATACTGTACCCTGGGTTTTGACCAATTTGGGGAAAACTACCTTTTCTTACATTTAGCAGACGCTCTTATCCAGAGCAACTTACATTGCTCTAAAGGTTAAGGGTCTTGCTGACAGACCTAATGATGATAGAGCCAGAGGCGGGACTCGAACTCACAATCTCTTGGCCCAGAGACAAGCCTCCTAACCTCTAGACCACCAGCACCACCATGGTTGGCATTGCACCAAGGACATGGAATAATCTGCAGAACGACATAAAATTAGCCAAATTAATTTCCATTGATGAATTTAAGGGCATCATAAAGAATTTGGCAAAGGAGACATGTAATTATTTTTCCTGAGAGATCAGTGTGCTTACAGTATGTAACTGTGAATATGTTGTATTTTTAACATGTTGTAAGTTTGTACGGCTACTACCTTGGCCAGGTCTCTCTTGTAAAAGATACTTTTAATCTCAATGGACCTGCCTGGTAAAATAAAGGTAAATAAATGTATGGGCGGTCGAGGAGGTTTGGTGCATACTGATGGAAGCAGAAGGCCACTGCTGCGCCTGGTCCAGGGGAGGCCGGTGCGGTGCCTGGCCCAGATGAGTTTTCTGTCGCTCACCCTCAGACCTTTCTAGTCCAGAGAGGATTCCGTCTGTGCCTTCCAGCCCCATGAGGGCTGTACTGCGCAAACTTGAGTCAGTTGCCCCCTCTGTGTTTTGCCCCCCCCCAGATGCCCTGGCTGTGCTTCGCTTGTGCTCCCGGCTCCCAGCCCAGAGAAGGCCACTTCACCCACGCTTCTGAGTCCACCCTGCCTGTCTCCAGGGGTTCTGGCTCCTCTCAGCTCTACCCATCTCCAGGAGTTCTGGTTCCACCCTGCTCATTACCACATGCCTTGGCTATGCTCTGTTTGCTGCCAGGTGCCCCAACTTTGCACCACTCGCTGCTGTGTGCCCCAGCTTTGCCTCACTTGCTGCCGTGTGCTCCGGCCTTGCCCCACTTGCCGCCAGGTGCCCCGGCTTTGCCCCATTCTGCTCATGGGTGTCCTGTGGGACCCAGCCTCATTTCTTGGTGTCCTGCTGGATCCCGCCTCACTGTATCTTGAGGTTCCACTGGATCCTGCCTCGCTGTCCCCTGAGGTCCCATCAGATCCTGCCTTGCTGTCTCCTGAGGTCCCATAAGATCCTAACTCGCTGTCCCTTGAGGTCCTGTCAGATCATGCCTCATTGTCCCCCGATGTCCCGTCTCATCTCTTGCTGTGGCTGCCAGCTTGACGCCCGACTTCCATGCCACCGCCAGCCCAGGGGGGATGGGCCCAGAGGAAAATACTTCAGAAGACGTGGAGTGGGAACCTTTGGGCTTGGATCTCAGTCCTGCTCGGTAGGCCCCTGCCTCTGCCCAAGACTTGGGCCACTTTGGTCCCAGGGTCCAGGGCCATCACCAGGGGGTCCAGGAGAGAGGCTGGCTGAGTATCTGTCTCCTGTAGAGGAAGATGGGGGCACATCATCAGAGGTGGTTGTTCCAACTCCCATCTGCCCAATGTTGCAGGCCCAGGCATCTCTCCTGTTGTAGCCTGGAGGGCAGTAACTACGACACCTTCCTGTTCTTGCTCCTGTCTTTGCTCCTGTTTTCAGGGTCCTCCATCGCCCTCGGTGGTACCCACCTGCCCCAACGTCCTAGTGACATCTCTTTGTATTGATCCCTGTTTTTGTCCTGTAGTTTCTGCAACGTTGTCCAGCCCTGACCCTGTGGGCCCCTCAGCACCCTGTGGTCTCCTCAGTGTCCTTTGGTGCATTTCTGTCCAGGCTCTACAGGCCTCTCAGCACCCTTCAGTCCCAGCCCAACGCGTTTCAGGGCACCACCTACTCCCACCAAACCATTCGGGGCCTGAAAGGTCCTGGCTCGGTGCCCAACATCCCGAGACCCAGAAGACCCCCTCTGCTTAACTCATTTCCCAGTTGTTAAACTCCCTTCTAGATCCTCTTGCCCTGTCCTTGATCTTCCTCTGGCCTGTCTCCCCTGTGCAAGATGGAAACCACTCATAAGCCTTAAGAATAGAAAGGCTAGATTGGACTTCACAAAAAAACATCTAAAAAGCCAGCACAGTTCTGGTACAGCATTCTTTGGACAGATGAAACCAAGATCAACCTGTATCAGAATGATGGAAAGAAAAAAGTATGGAGAAGGGCT
>JAODLD010000101.1:33694637-33706656 GCA_026781065.1 Mormyrops boulengeri | reverse complement strand
GCCTCTGTGCTGCTAGTTTAGTATCTGCTACACCACCCACCTTGGTGTCGTCTGCAAATTTAACCAGTTTACTGTAAGCACTGGTGTCAATATCATTAATGTAAATTAGGAACAGTAGTGGTCCAAAAACTGAACCCTGCAGTACCCCGCTATGAATGCAGGCCCACTGTGACATTGTGCCTCTAATAACTACCCGTTGCTTCCTGTCTGTTAACCGGTTTGCGATCCAAACTGCTACAGTTCCTAAAACCCCTGCAGCTTTGAGCTTAAGCAAGAGCCGTTTGTGGGGGACAACATCTACCTCTACCTGTCCTAAATCCATGTTGGCTATCCCTCAGAATGTTATTTGAATCCAGGTAATCTACCATTTTCCCTCGGATCATAGCTTCCATTACTTTTCCAGTTATGCAAGTTAAACTGATTAGCCTATAGTTTGCTGGATTACTTCTATCCCCTTTTTTGAATATGGGTGTCATATTAGCACAATAAATAATTAGTAATACAGCACAGTGTTTCCCAGAAAGTCTTGTCATCTTGGCTTCTGCTCCATACTTGTCCCATACTCACCAATCCGTTAAGTTTTTATTAATACTGAATGGATCACCTGGCAATGTGAAAGTTAATGTTTTTTTACTTGAACGTCTTTGTTGTGACATGTTGGACTGAAACTACACCCATTCATTTATTGCACATTCCACTTATATGACAATTTGCAGGTTCTTTCCCCACCGACTAGGTGGTTACTTGTAAGTGAACTTTTTACAACCACACTTCATGGAGGGGGAGGGGGGGAGAACGCGATTCGCAAATGGGAACAGGAACGCGTTCGGGTAGAATCCGGCACAAATGGAGCACTGGTTACATCAACCATCGTGTAGTGTTTGTCAGTTTAGTACTTTACTGTTGAGAAGTAATGAAACATAGTAACCGGTGTAACACACAAGGACTGACGCAAATATTTTTAACTATATGTTCCATTTCTATAATAGGTCGCCAAAAAATTTAACTAAAAAAAAATCTAAAATAGTCAAAGCATAAACTAAACAATATAAAAAGCCTCGAAATACAACTCTCTTTTAAAAAGATGATCGTGTCAAGGCAAATGTAAATCTTGAGATGCAATATCCTTGAAATAAATGTTACACGTAAATCACAGAGGCCTACATATGAACAATAATGAGACGCAGTTATGGGCGAATGTTACTAGCAAGGGAAAACAAAGGGAAGGGAAGAGGAGTGGTCAGCTGGACTGTGGAACAGGGCTCAGAAGCCTGACTCAGGAAGGGATTTGAGGGGAAGAGGGAGGGATCTGGCGGGCGGGCAGGGGTTGCTGTGAGTGACTCGGCATTCAGGTGTGGCCTGCGGCGTCCTTCTCCGGACCGCTCTGCATTTTCCCCGAAGCCGGAACTTCCCCGCAGGCCTCTCCCGACAGTCCTACGCGAAAAAGCAGCGCTGCTTCTCCTGTCTCTTACCCGGACGGTGACGTATGACGATCGCAGTCTTACTTCTAAAGAATGGTTATAAAGTGTTTCCTCAGTAACGCCATTTGTTAGATATTTAACGAATAACTGCTCGGTTTCCGTGTCGGAACAATGTATTGTTATTTAACTTAATAGCAGGCAGGAAAATACGTGTGTAGTGTTGCTAGTTGACGATCGACGTAAAAAAAAAAAAGTTCTGTTGTCGTGTTAAGTTAAACGTTACGTTAACTTTGCTTTCTAACTGAATGGCAGTATTAGCCTGTCATACTCGCACAGATTTCTCCTAAAGTATTTTGTTGAGCGCAGTTACAAAAAAAATTGAAATCGTTCGTTTGTCGGGGCGTTTGGTTAAGACATACAAAATAGGAACCGAGAGTAAAATGCGCCTTACTGGTGTTACCCAGTGGTTGACATATGCTTTGAGTACGTATGTGATCATATCTTTTCTACATTCCTGCAGTGAATATTATCAGTGCTAACATCGGCTTGTTATGCTTGTCCAGGAAACACAAAAGTGAGGGATTGACGCATTGAGCGAAAGAAGAAGCTCGATTTCATCTTTATCCGCCTTGCAGTGGAGGAAAAGACGCGCGGAACTAACCATTTGTTAACCGGAATGGAGGAAGACAAGAAAGCCTGTTAAGAAAGTGCATTCTGTTTCGGGGTCGCTGAGATTGTGATCATTCCAGAGATTGTAGGATGACTGAAGTCAAAAGAGGGAGAGAAAGAGAAGAAAAAACAAAGAAGACCGATAAAAGTTTAGACTTTCATGTACAATAACTGCTGGGAATTTAAAACGCACTTTTTATTTTTGGTATGACAGGAAAACAAATGTAAGAGCTTCAGTACTTCCACTTACAAAGTTGTATGGTATGTGGAAATCTTTGGTTAAAAACATTGAGGCCTGAATGACTGGTGTGAGCTGGGAAGAGCTGAAGACTGGAGAATTTAAGATGTTTTGTTGGACAAATTACTGATGACCATAACTGGAATAAACAGCATATGAATTTCAATGGATCACACGTATGCGATAACTGGAACCTTTGTCTGTCTTGCTGAAACTGGCAAAAGCAGCGTGGGAAGTTAATACATGGATGTGGAGAAAATGCAATAGATTTACCTCAACAGAAAACAGGAAGTAACACTTCTCAGCAGTGTTTTGGGAATGCACAGAAATGGACAACTTGAGCGCTAAGCAGATGGGCCATTGTAGCATGGAGCTGTAGATTTAGTAGTCTGAACTGGAGGTCAGGAGGCACTGGATTTGGAATCATACACAACTGGAATTCCCCTCTGTGGATGAACTGTCTTTGAAGGGGAATGGCCGCTAAGGATTACAACCATCTCTTCAAGTTGCTCATCATTGGAGACTCCAGTTAGTGTCTTACGTCTGGGAGTGAATACAACCCTTTCATGTGAAGTTGTTTGGAGTTTGTAGGAATTCTTGTATCGGTTTTTATTGTTTGGTAAATTTAGGTGGCATAAGCAGAGTGGGTCAAGTTTAATGTTGAAGGGGGCAGAGTTATTAATGCTAAAGCTTTTTTATTTGTATCACAAGGCTAGTGCATGTGCTTTGGTGTGTGATATTTATATCAACATTATTTTAAGCATGACAGCAAACAGCGTTTCTAGCAGAAAATCCAGATCCGCTAAGTTCTTAGTTTGTCATTAAGTTACAAAAAAGTTCATCTCGTGCATGTTGGATTAAAGTTAACTTTGTTGAAGTGCATTAAATGTCATATCAATTAATTGCTGGCTAACATTTGTAAATGTTTATTTATGTATTATACTCGGAAAGCATACTGGAAAAATTTAAAGAAGTAAAACTAGTACTCCAGCACAGTGTACTCTAGGCAATGAGCAGAGAACTGTTTGATAGTTTTATTGGCTGATACTTGTTTTTATCCCTTTTTTTATTTGCTGTTGCTGTTCTTTGTCCTTTTCAGATGTGGGGAAAAGCAGTCTGTTACTACGATTCGCAGATAACACTTTCTCAGGTGATCATTAAGTCCCTGTTCATTCATCAGCTCTAATGCAGGAAACATGGCGGTAGTCTAAAAAATTGCTTTTGTTTTTCTGCGCTATATAAATCGTTGAATCTCTTGTTTGTTTTTTTGGATGATATATAATTGCAAGGCATCATTTTTGTTAAACACCCAGCTGAATGAAAGGGTAAAATAATTAAATGCTTTGGACTAGGAAGCTCCAGTAGGGCTTCATCCTGGGGTATGAGCTTCCAAACTCCAGGTCAAAAGTACATCCTTAGACACAGGGCTGGAAATTAAGCTCACCCACTCATCTGAGGTGAGTCATTTAGATGAAAGGAGAGTACAGGAACTGAATACTAGCCTACTGGCTAGTAAGAAAATGCATGTTGGACTACATTTTTACTGATCTAGCCCATTTGGGTATAGCAAAATTCTTAAGTTTCTCCCTTGCTTAGACAGCATACTGCCTGTAGTCCTGACAATTTATGTTCTATCTAGGCAGCTATATCACCACAATAGGAGTCGACTTCAAGATCCGCACAGTGGACATTGATGGGGAGAGAGTCAAGCTGCAGATATGGGACACTGCTGGACAGGAGAGGTTCAGAACAATCACCTCCACGTAATCACTCTCAACTCCTTTTATAATTCTTCAGTAAAAAAATCTTAGGGCCTGTAACGGCAGTATCGTCTGTAATTTTGTATTGTGAATAGGATAACCAAATATGCACTTCTTAGCTATAAGAATGAAAGAAATTCTTGCGGTTTTCAATATTAGTGAGTATTAGTACTTCACTTGTGTTAACAAATGCTGTAATTCTCTTCTGATGATGTGCTTGGAATTTCAGTCAGGCTTTATTGTTTTGTAGACAAACCTCTGGAGTGGGGTAGGGCATACAATATAGAATAAATTTGATTTACCATTCTTCTGCATTGCATTGGTCTCCGCATGTTTTTCTTATCTTCATGTCTTTATATTATGGGTTAGAAAAACTGATATGAAAGAAACAAGTATTTTCTTAAAATTTTTCCCGGATCTTACTGTGTGGAAACACCTACTAGAAATAATGCCTTTAACCAAATTGGTTCAAACCAAAGGGAAAAAACAAATTTTAAACATTTAACCAAAAAAGGAAGCTGTCACTTTACACTGTGTAACAGGAAAGGCTGGGAGTTTGTATTGTTCTGATGCTTTTTTTTTTTAACACACTTTCTCTTTTGTTTGCAACCTCATGTCATCTTTCATTTGGGACTGATTCTTCTTTTCTTGCTCTCCTAGGTATTATAGAAACACTCATGGTGTGATTATTGTATATGATGTCACAAATCCAGAGTCCTTTGTAAATGTCAAGAGGTGGTTGAATGAGATCTCTCAAAATTGTGACAGTGTCTGCAAGATCCTAGGTAAGCTTTTGCTTTTGAAACATAATGTATTGATCTGACAAGAAGGGATTATTCTACAAGATTCAGTGTGTGTTTTTTTTTGCTTACTTTTTAAGTGGGAAACAAGAATGATGACCCTTCAAAAAAGCAGGTGGATTCCCAGGATGCTCAGCGCTTTGGGGAATCTGTTGGTGTGAGAGTCTTTGAAACAAGCGCCAAGGAAAACATTAATGTAGAAGAAGTAAGTTGGTATCTGCACTTATCTCGTCCTCAGGTGTGGCTTTACCACTGAACCTATCATTCAGTGATCTGCCAGTCAGTTGTTTTATATTGACAGTATTAAAGGGAGACTTAGCTGACCTACATAAGTATTTTTTTCCCTCTAGAACCTGCTATTACATTTAAAAAAACATAACCTTTTAAAAATAAGAAATGCAAAATACAGCCTTATATAGTTATAATATAGAAAATAAGATACAACAAACTATTAGGTTGCTAACGCCTGTAAATAAAAATTCTGTTGTGCACAGCAATGTTCAAGGACAGGTATGAAGTTGTGAGGTGAGCCTCGAAGACTAGTTATATTGTACCATGATTAAGCAGTCATAGCATTTATTAAACTCTTTATCAAAATTATATGGATATAACATATACAATGGTAACTGAAATTTTACTGCTGGGGAAGTGGTGATGACATCTGTTTTCTTGCTTACAGCTTATTTTCCAAAAGGGCCATTCATGACTACAGCGTTACATAGAAGGAGCTTGTGCATATATGCCTTGTGATTTGTATTTTCCTAACTATTTAAAGGGAAAATGTATTGGAACAAAGCCATTTTGTTTACACACAGGATTCTGGGTATTTGTAATAGGTTTTAGAGCAGTGACTTGAAGTTGTTTTTTTTTTTTTTTTTTAAGTCACTATAGTCCCAAACTCTGGAACACTCTCCCAGAAAACATGAGAGCTGCTGAATGTCTTTGTACTTTCAAAACTAGGCTGATATCTTTCCACATTGCATATAATAATCTAGAATAATCTGTTATTTTATGTATGTATTATAATAAAGTTATTTTATTCATTTATTTGGGAGAAGGTAGGGGCTAGTGTCCCCATTGAGGTTAGGGCTAGAGAGGGTGGTCCCCTACAGAGACCAGGGAGGGTTAGAGTCCCACATTTTTGGTATTATTATTATTATTATTATTACTAACTACTAGGGTAGTTTTAATAATATAAAAAAACAGATTCTATTTTTAATTTTCTGTAATTATTTTTATGCTTACTTTAATTCCTTTCTTCTAATTTTGCAAACTCTGTGGTTAAAACAGTACTGAATGACTGATTGAAGACTGAAAGTTATTACAATTCAGCAATAAAATATTGGTACTCTGATGATTAAATATTGAAACATTGGCTTGGATGTCTGCCTCTTGCTTGCATCATGCTGTTATGTTTTTGTGTTTCTGTGTATTTCCAGATGTTCATGGCGTTCACTCACATGGTCCTGAGAGCGAAGAAACAGAGCCAGATCCGGGTGGAGAGGGAGCGCGAGAGAGAGAAAGACACTGTCAACTTCAACTCTCAGAGAGACCGAGACAGAAGAAAGAGAGGGAAAAAGTGTTGCTAATTAGCTGGAGGAAACTAACACTTAGACACTGACACTGAAATCATGTGGACAGAGAAATTATATTGACTTAACCACTGTAATATTCTGAATATTTTCAATGTCTTATGAATGTTTTTTTTTATTATTATTAAGAAAGAATGAAAATTTGATGTTAATATAACACGCAATAGTTATCAACTGGAATCTATAGTGTGACCTTAAGGTTGCATGTTTAATTGATTAACCATTGTTGCACTGCTGCAGAACTGAGTAACTGAAGTGTCTGATAACATCTGTAAAGTTTAAAGAGCTTAAATAAAGTATGAAGTTAAAGTCCTTCTGACCCATTAACTTCTCACCATCCCAGTACAGCCTGATCTTCTGAATGGAGTTGCCCTTGTTATCACGTGGCTAATTTTTCCCTAAAATATGTCCTGCCCCCCCCCAGCTCCAGCTTCGTGTGAAAGGTCATACACTTGTAGTAGCACAAGTGTTGTGAGTGGTGCAATTCTGTGTTCATTTTGATGCCCCATTTCTCAGATTTGACACTCACAAATGTCTTGGGCACTGAATACTCACAACTCTTGGGGTGTGGATTCAATTCCCACCTCAGGCTGTGTGTGTCAGGATGGCATGTTTTTTGCATAATTCCCCTGCAAACTGTGGTTTCATATGCGATTAGATGAACCTATCTTTCTAAATTGCCTGTTTGTGTGTGTTGTGTGCACGGGAATGGAATTCTTATCCAGGGCAGGGGCGGAGCCCAAGGGGTGGCAGTGCCACTCCGCTGGAAATGGTAAACATTAAAATATACCAATAAGGAGATCTCTCATCTCTCCCTGAAACTTAAATGTAAAATATGCATAAATAGACACAATAAAAAAATTCAAATTTAAAAAAGCATCAAACATTTACAAACTCTGTTTATTATGAGTGTGTATGAGAAAAATATTTTTTTCCTTCATTTATCATATTTATATGGAGCCCTCTGAGAAACCCTTGCTCACCCTTTGGCCACCCCTTAAATAAATGTCTAGCTCCGCCACTGATCCAGGGTGTCTTCTGCCTTGTGCCCTGGTTCCTGTGATACACTTCAGAACCACTTCACCTTACGACCTGGATAAGTGGTTGTAAGACAAACAAGTGAAATTATTATTATAATATGCAAATTTCACTTCCATGTATCTAATAGATTCCTCAGGATGTATCACACCTCGTATTTCCCGTAACACCATGCACACGCTAAATGTATTTACGCTCGCACGGTTCAACCGTAATCTTTTTTTTTTAAGGAATGTTTGCAATTGTGTAGAGTATACTCCATAGCAGAAAGTGACTAGAAATTCATATTGTTGTAATGAGTTCAAGCAATCGCCAGACGGCGGCAGTGCGCAACACTTGAAGAAGGTTGTCGACACTGCGCACTTTTTGACTGTTGGGGAGGGGGGTTGTATATCCCCAGTATTAAATTTGGCTTCATTCTTTCACCCGCCCAAGACATAGACCTTTATATACGAACAGTTGCCCCCCCCCCCCCCCCAATATGAAACGCCCTCCGATGCCGCTGATGATTCACGTAACGCTGTAAAGTTTATCCATCCATTCATATAGGCTTGCCACCAGTCCCGTTTTTCTTTATTTCTTGTGAAAATGTACTTCTAGTTTTGTGTTGCATAGTTTGAAATAAAACCTCCCTTCATTGCACTGTTGTTCTTTTAAAAGTAAAATAATTTCGTTTATATGTCAAATTATGTCTGTAAACGGTAAAATAGTACAACAGCGAGGATTGGGCATCTCTATACTTTTATATGATTGGTAGCAGAAATACGCTTACCTTATAACCTATGAACTGCCTCGGCTGTCAGTCTGACACGCACATCTACATTCCTTGACCACCGTACTAGATACGGGTAACGTTAATTTGTTAGTTAAGAAAAAAAACTTTTGTTTTGTGAAACTGGGTAGGGACGGATGAAGAGGACGACAAAACAACATCGGACGAATACCACCAGCGTCGAGCATCAAACAAAAACGATTTACAACGTACGTCTCAGAAAAAAAACGTATATTTTCATAACAAAAAACTGAAACATTCCCAAAAACTGTATGACGGGATGTACCATCTAGGTATAAAGAACCCAGAACTAAGTTTTTCTATGTCTCCTGAAATTTAGGTTAATTTTTTCACTTCGGCAGCTCATAAAAACTTAAAATCCGAAACAGATCACAATAAATCCGAAAAAATGGAATTTGGAAAAAAATTAAATGTAATTTGAGATCAAATATAACGGATTTCATAGAGACATATATCCTGGAAGCTACAGGCGCAAGGCAGGGGGCACCAATCCATCGCAGGGCACACTCACAAATCATTCACTCACACATTCACATCTACGGGTAATTTGGCAACTCCAATTCACCTTAGCATGTTTTTGGACTGTGGGGGGAAACCGCAGTACCCAGAGGAATCCCCATGACAACACGGGGAGAACATGCAAACTCCACACACGGAATCACACACGTTTAAACTCCACACACACGGAGTCACACACATGCAAACTCAACACAAATGTAGACTTGCACCCCTCCCCTCCCTGCATAAACTTTATTTGTGATATTAATTAAACAAATTAATGTGATTTTTATTGGTAACGTTTTTGTAACGATTCACGCACGATAATAAATCATACTAAAATGAGCTGAAAAACATTTTTATCACTTAACTGAACATGCATTTAACGATCTACAAAATATTTGCATTGGCCTTTGACTGAAAACGAATAAGGTGAAAAGGCTATAGACAACTGATCGACTTATTGTCTCAAAACAAATATTTAGGACAACCAAATCTCTCTTATTACTTACTGGTCATAAAAATGACTATTGCTAAAGTCATTAAACTGTAGACATGACTCGAATACATAATTATAAAATTGCCAATGATGTGATGAAGACCATCTGTTTCGAGATCAAGACAAGATCAAGACACATCCAACCCAAGACCAAGTTAAGATCAAGACCCATCCCAAACAAGACCATGACAAGATCAACACCTTTAATCAAGACCTAAACCAGACCAAGACTTGAACATTCACAGTCAGAATTTAGATATTTTTTGGTAGAGTGCACCCATATTGGGACTATATTTTCATTCATGTAATTCCAAAAGATCCTATTACTGAAAAACTTTAACGTTCACATGCTCTAAACAACAATGCAGATGTATAAAAAACACAATGTAACAAAATCACATACGGATCCCAATCCCACAGGTCCCTGACAGCAATATTAAAGTACAACTCTAACAATGGACACTAAACAATAAACACTACCAAAAATGTCCAAAACAGTCCAGTACAGGGGCAGTTGAAAATGGATGAATTAAAGAAATACCTTGTGAACACAAAGTAATTGACATGACAGATCATCACTCCAGTCACTGTACAATCATCATCCAACCAGTAAAGCACTGCAGGGTCTACTGGTGACATTCTAATCTCTATTTTTATTGTATCAGTACAAAGATGCATCGGCCAATTCAGACGCATCTTTTAGCTTCCATAAAAAACCATCTCTGTTGGCTTCAGGTAGTAGTCAAATGAAGACGTCATTTGTCAGTTTTTTACCCTGCAGAATTGCAGATCTTACATCCATTCTTTTTGGCGTATGACAGCCATTAGCATCCTGAGTGATTCTGATGCACATGTAGGTGAGTCTGTTGGAATCTCACTAGTGTGCATTTCTGCAAAACCTCTTGCGGCAGCCCTTGCCTTGGGTACAATGCCATCTGCAGTTTCTTTTAGAGTACATAGCCATCTGGTGGAGACACACTTCTGGCCTTTGTCAGAGACCTCAGCAAACATAGCATTGCTTTTCCAGTTATGAAGTTCAGTTTTGCTGCATCAAATGATACATCACTCCTTACAAACACATCATTCTCCTGATCCTGTGAATATTACTTTGTTGTATCGGGGGGCTCAGTATGAAGATTACCAACCTGAGATATGTTTGCTGATGCACTTGTGTCAGCGATACTGGCTGGTTCGTAATATTGAAGATTATAATAGTTCTTATATTTACCATTTGCTTTTCCAACCCTCTCAAGTATTTTTGCTCTGTACACAACTCCAGTTTGTTGACAGAGTTCAGCAGCACTCTTTTGACCTTCTGGCTTTTCATAGCCCATCTCCAGTTCATTGTCATTTCGGCCTTCATTTCCCTGTACCTCCATCACCCGCTAATTATCAATTTCATGGTTTGTACCATCACACTGTGTACGGATCCCCATAATATGCGATGGCAAAGATCTTGACTGCTGGTGTAGTTTACAGTTTTATTTTCTACTTTCAAAATAGTACACTTTGCATAAACATATAAGCTACAACCGGTTTATGGATTATGGCCAAACACAAGCTGATATGGATTGTACCCATACATATGGTACATAGAGTTCTTTGCCATCAATGCCCAATCTAGAGCTGTCTCCCAGTTGCATTGGTTGCTCTGTTTCACTTGAAGTATCATTTCACTCAAAGTCTGGTTGTGTCATTCTAAAAGACTATTGGTCCAGGGGCTGTGGCCAGCAGCAGTTTTCATTTCAAAAGTAAAATTTTCAGACATGTCTCTAAACGCTTCATTACTGAATAATCCTCCTTTATCACTGAATGAACAGGAGTTCAGGAATAAATGAAATGCTTCACAATCTCACTGGATTTGTTTGTGGTCTATTATGTGCAGATACCACACATTTGGCTCCAGCTCATACAAGTACCAAGGCACAGTTTCATTGTAATTGAATGGCATTGGTTGCCCCACAGTACATCTAGATTTAGGTTTACCATAGTTAGCACATTTCACACTTTTTACAATGTCTAAGAGAATGGTAACACTTTCTCGAGAATTGTTGCCCATACTCAAAAGCAGTTTGTGTGGCTTTTCAGCTGAGGCATGGCCAAACTGCCTATGATGCTTGAATAAGACCTTTTGCTTTTCAAGAGCTACCAAATTCTGTATTTTATCATCACACTCTGGGCTTTCCTTGGCTGTTATGTTACTGTTATGATACAGTAGTGTCCTGAGGATGTGACCTCAAGCTGTAATGGTTCCCCATTTCTAAGGTCTACAATAGCCTCT
Source organism: Mormyrops boulengeri (assembly GCA_026781065.1). Classification (NCBI taxonomy): domain Eukaryota; kingdom Metazoa; phylum Chordata; class Actinopteri; order Osteoglossiformes; family Mormyridae; genus Mormyrops; species Mormyrops boulengeri. The sequence goes on along the minus strand of JAODLD010000101.1, from coordinate 33,695,067 downwards.
GCCAGTGTGCGAAATACAGGGGGGTCTGACACCCCCGATTAACCCATGAGACTCCCTGAAAGCCTCAAAAGAGAAATTTTAGATCGGTATTGCGCAATAGGGAGATGAGGACCCCCCCTCAAATATTGATGGGTATTTCGCACACTGGCCTCTGCCTGTTTTACTGGTTTTACTTAAACATAAGGGAATGTCTACTGGGACAACCTCTGTTTTTATTTGACACCTAAGTGTGCCACTTTTTTGCAGGAATTTTTACTTTGCTAATGGAAAACACTACAATGACATCCCCAAATTTGAAAGGTCTGTTGTTGATTCCATATTTCATATTCTTTACCTGTTCGTCAGTGAGAATATCAATAAGAACATAAGAACATAAGAAATTTACAAACGAGAGGAGGCCATTCGGCCCATCAAGCTCGTTTGGGGAGAA